>BLSH010421709.1:1418550-1428807 GCA_018402905.1 Glandirana rugosa
CCACAGTCACCCACCCACACTCCCCACAGTCACCCACCACCCACTGACACCCCTCACACCCACCCACTGACACTCCTCACCACCCACTGACACCCCTCACACCCACCCACTGACACCCCTCACCATCCACTGACACCCCTCATCGAATCGTTGACCTGATAATTGTAATAGAATTGTGAGGTCAGTGAAGATGCGCACCCCTAGTAATGATATGCAAGTGCTGTCTAGGCAGTAGTACATTAAGTCTAAGCTGGTGTGATGACATACACCCAGGGGGTGAAGACCGGTGGCAGCAGGAGTGGAGCAGCAGCAGGGAACAGTACCAGAGACTAGGTGAGTATTGCAGCTAAATTGCAAATATGTTTTAAGAAGCACTGAGCAATTGTTTTTTTATTTGTTCAATAAAGGTGAGCTTTAATTCAAGTGATTGGCTGCATATTTGTCAGTGTTCAGTGACTTGGAAAGTATTGAAGTAGGGCAACTAGAATTTTTAAAAGGTCTGCAATTGCAGCTGTTCTATTCCCTCAGTGCAGTTTTTCTCAAGAGAATATGTCAGAAAACAAAGTAGCCTTTGTGAGAAGCCTTGCATGTGAGCTATCATTCTCTGAATGCCAGACTGCATATTTGTCCAAGCAGGAAAATCTTCCCAGTAATGTCGAATAGGTTTTGCTACAGTGCCCCAAAACTAGCATGCAGTCCAGGATTTGGAGAATGGCAGTTTTCATCCAAGGCATCTCACACGGGTATTTTAGTTCTTAGTACATGGGTAATTTTTAGTCTTGTAAAACTAAACTAAAATCCCCATCAGTGACATTGCAGACTTTGGAGGTAAAAAAATGGGATACTTTGTTGGGGTTGCTGGGGCCCTCAATCAGTTGCAATCAATCTTTATTGACCAATCACAGCTATTAGCGGCCCGTATAATGGGTCTTCTAGTAAATTTTGTTCATATTGCTCAAAAAATTGTCCCTCATAAAGGGGTATGCTACAGATGAGTATTCTTCCTGGATGTCTCAGCTGATTGATGCTACAGATGAGTATTCTTCCTGGATGTCTCAGCTGATTGATGCTACAGATGAGTATTCTTCCTGGATGTCTCACTGAGCATAGTGGAACACTTCAGCTTTATATGCCATTCAATGGTCCGTTTGCTGCTTGGTGGCAAAGTCGTGTTCCTCTTGTGCCGTTGGTGAAGACAAAAACTATTACTACAATTACAAAGAATAGCTGCCTATCATGTAGCCTACAATGTTGTACAGCCTGGAAACATTTACAATCTTTCAAATACTGTCATGAATTGACACCACATTTTTGTGGAAGTAAAAAAATGATAAAATCATTGAAGACCGTTTCACACTGAAGCGTTTTTGCTGCACTTTTGCCCTGCTAAAAGTGCAGGAAAAAAACGCAATAAAATGATTTCTCTTTAAATTCCATGGAACTCTTCACAACAGTGTGCTGCTGTTTAAACAGGGCAATAAAAATGCACCTTCCATTGATATCAATAGCAAATGCACTAAAAACGCACCGTAGTTTGCATTATTGGTGTGCTTTTTGAATCACATGTCCATGTTTCACAGGTTCATGCTGGGAGTTAGACAATCAGAAAACGCACCAAAAATGCACATGCATTTTTTACCATGTTTTTTTCAGCAGAGCAGTGTGAAAGAGCCCATAAAAGCCAGTCATTTTTTTTCCAATTTATCCTGCTTTGTCAGATATTGGACAATAGCAGTCTAAAGTCACTCTGACATAAGTATGCCTGTGAAGTACTGACCAGTGCATTGTGGGAGTTGAGTTTGTTAGTCATTCCTTATTTGTACGGCTTCTTCATTTGCACAAAGTTACCTTGTTCACGAAACTTATCCAGCAGTGCCCCCTGCTGTTTCTTTCTTTTTTTTTTTTATCTTTTATTGCCTACTCCAATCGTAGCTTACATTTATTAGATTTGTTGCTCAGTGGTTGAGGTTTCATGTTCTGTGTTTTTGACCTGTATGCATCCAAGGGGGTACCTTGGCTGTTGCTCTGACCTAACCAAAATACTTTGGGGGAAAAAAAGAAAAAGGCTGGGTATTTTTAGCCTATATGTCAGTATAGGAAAAAGTCTAGTGTGGATATCGTTCACTTCAATTCATGAGTGCATCTTGACATTTGTTATATGGTTGGGGTCATTGGATAGAGTCAGTGACCCTAATTTTTGACCTTTTCCTAAGGCTGCATTCACGCAGGGGCGACTTGGGATCCGACTTGTGTTGTCTCAAGTCGCCCCAAGTCGCTTGACATCTGAAATCCCATTGAAGTGAATGGGAGCCGTCTTAATATACACTACTGAAGTCGCTCCGACTTCAGAAAAGGTTCCTGCACTACTTGGAGGCGACTTCTATCCAACTTGTGCCAATAGGATTCAATAGAAGTCGCCTCCAAGTCGGATTCCCCATGTAAATACAAGTGACTTTGTAGTGTAAAATAATAGAGCTCTCCCTTCTCTGATTGGCCACAGGCAAAGTTGCCTGGCATAAGTCGTGTTGTAAGTCGCCTGAAGTTGCCCTGAAGTCACGCTGAAATCGCCTATTAAAGTCGCGCTGAAGTCGGGTCGCCCCTGTGTGAGTGCAGCCTAAGAAGAATTTGAGATACTTTTATTTGGCTGCCTTTGATTAAAGATAATCTTTACAGGTTAGTTTAAATAAGGATTTTTCTCATTATTTCATTTTTTTTTTTTTCCAGCTTGCTAAAAGGATCTTAACCGTCAATCATTAGCATGCCCGAAAGAAAAGCTGTTTGTTCTACAAATAGAAGCCATGCAAATTTAAATTTGCAGTGAAGGTGTGGGTTGGATTGGTGTCTGTAAGGAAGCACAGACAGTTCTTATTTCAGACACTTTGACAACTGAGGCCTAGGACACCTTTAGCACAAAGCACGTAGGCAAACAATTATCAGTTACACACACTCAGGTTTTTATTGCTATATTCTTCATACTAGTCTTTTAAAACAATATATGCTATAATTTATTTATAGGTTTAAAGCAATATAATATAAGACATTTATCTGTAATTAGTACATTTTTTCATAGACGTCTTTATATCATGCCAAAAAGCGGAGATGTTGAGGAAGAAAAGGGCCAGGGGCTTGGCTTTTAGCAAGTACATATATTTGTGATTTCTCATTGCTACATTCTTCCTCTGTGTCTTACATTGCTTTTCTTTCTCCGTGCCATCAGTGGCTGCATCCTCTGCTGTCTCCAATCTAATTCCATCTTTTCATTTCTGCTGTCCTTTCATCTCATTACATTCTCACTTGGCTTCTTCCTCCTCCTTTTTCTCACACCCCCTCTTACACTTTGGGATGAAATCACTAAATTAAAGTCTGGCTTAATTAAAATAGTGATGAATGCAGATTGCATGAAACATGGATAGTAAAATACAGCCACTTTCTGTCTAGGAATAGACTATAATTACTAGAATTGAGCGGCAGCCTGTGGACCATCTTCTTTCTTGATACTTACAGGAAATGCTCTATTAGTGTGCATGCTTCCTTTAAAGGAAAGGGAGATTTGGTTTTAACCATATCAGGCCTGGATTATTAGGCTTAGGGCTGTGTTTCACAACCTTTTTCCAGTCAAGGCACCCTTTAAAATGATGCACAATTTTGAGGCAATAGTTGTACATACTGCAGCGGCATTCACACACGTAGGACACCCAACATTAGAGCTGTTTATTTCTTACAAAGCAAATATGCATTTGCACACTGGTAATGACTAGTATTCCAGCATTTCTTCTTCCTCATTTTCTCTCCACCATGCTGCCAACAGGAACCCGGTGCTGAGGCGTCAAACCATGGATGCTGTGCAGGCGACAGACATCCTCCTTATCTGATGGCGTCAGCAATTGTTAGGACGCTGGCGGCTGGTCCACACAATGCCCAAGGTTGTAATGTTGCACAATGAAAACCTATGGCTTTGTGTAACAAAAAGTCAAGCATGATCCACCCACTGGCTCGTACACAATTTTTGGGCAATTTGGGGCAATTTTTAGACATTTTATTAAAGCGCCCCAAGAACCCAGAAGGCACCCCAGTTGAAAAAGGCTGGCTTAGGGGATGCAGCATAACACAGGTGTACTGGCCAGTGGTCCACAGCCCCTTTAAGTGGAAATCAATATTGGTTCTATACCTTTTAATATATCTTCCTTGTTCAAACTTTTTATTGAAAAGAAAGCAGTTTAACAATAGTAGAGACCGACAGGTCCAGTAACAGTGCTCCTTTTAATAATTCTTTACATTAAAACATATCACCTTCTTTACGCCACTTCAAGGATAAATAAAAACAAGTACCTAAATGTAATATATTGCAGATTACCAGCCTTGAGATGTGGTGGCTGCATTTGTTTTATTGGTTTTAGGTTAAGAACATTTTCAGCAAGTACAGAAAATACCTGTTGATCTTGCAAGAAATACAATGTCTTTTTACCTACCTGTGAGCAAAATTGAAAGTAACGACAATGTTATTTTGTTAAATCTGATATCAGGCTGACAGGGGGAGTGTCTACTCTGGCTCTTACCAGAGGGAGAAAGCAAAGAAAATGGATGGTGGCAGTTCTAACAGTTTGAAGACATTTTGAGAAGGCTAGAATGGTCTTTGATGGTACCATACAAAGGGCTAGGATACAACAATTGTATACATTTTATTACAGTAAGATTTTTTAAAAATACAATTATAAAAAAAGACATGAGACAAGACAATGGTTCTAAAACTTCTTAAGTGTGGTCCCGCTAGATATATTGTAGCATCTATATATTAGTTGCTTGATATTTTTCACGGAGAGAAACATCGCTTCTTCAGGAGCTTTTCTATACACATATACACATACAGTATTATAGAGTGAATACCAATGTCGGACTACAAATGAAAAGAAAAAAACATATTACTCATCATATCATACAATCCTTGGATAACAGCAGCAAATGCGAGACAATGTATATATACACATATATATTCCCTATGGTGATATCACCCATAGGTCACTTTACCCATGGTTTAACTCTGCACACGATTCATGCAGGAGATCAGTCCCGGCGGGCATGGAAGCCCAACATGTACAAGACACAAGTTCTAGTCAAGGAATAAACTGATAATTTGAAAAGTCTCCCCTTTGTTATTCTATTTTTGTGTTGATATTACAGGTTAAAACGAAAGTATAATCTGAAAAATGTACCATATCACTCAGTACATAGATCTATTAATGGGATCTTCACAAAGCACCAAAACATGGCCGCTGCATACTGCAAAAAGTATATATATAGTTTGCCATATTATAGACGCATATACAAACCACAAAGCTTAACAAGGAAAACACATTTGTGTCATGCAAATGCTTTACTTATTTGAGGTGGATGAGTCGCAATACTACATATAAAACCGTGGCGTATACTGGGGTGTGTGGAGTCACTTCGAAATATTTGTCTCATCGGGGGTATCTGGAAATAGTCATAATACTAGAAATATAAATAAAGAGCCCCCATATATTAATATAAAAGAGCAGAGCTATTGATATAGATAAAGCCTGGCTGGACATGTAACTCTAGTGCTCACCTTAAAGATCAAATGTACATGAATGCACCTACAGTATCTCACAAAAGTGAGTACATCCCTCATATTTTTGTAAATATTTTATTCTATCTTTTAATGTGACAACACTGAAGAAATGACACTTTGCTACAATGTAAAGTAGTGAGTGTACAGCTTGTATAACAGTGTAAATTTGCTGTCCCCTCAAAAATAACTCAACACACAGCCATTAATGTATAAACCACTGGCAACAAAAGGGAGTACACCCCTAAGTAAAAATTGGGCCCAAAGTGTCAATATTTTGTGTAGCCACCATTATTTTCCAGCCCTGACTTAACCCTCTTGGGCATGGAGTTCACCAAAGCTTCACAGGTTGCCACTGGAGTCCTCTTCCACTCCTCTATGACAACATCACAGAGCTGGTGGATGTTAGAGACTTTGCGCTTCTTTGCCTTCCATTTCAGGATGCCCCTCAGATGCTCAATAGGGTTTAGATCTGGAGACATGCTTGGCCAGTACATCACCTTTGCCCTCATCTTCTTTAGCAAGGCAGTGGTTGTCCTGGAGGTGTGTTTGGGGTCGTTATCATGTTGGAATACTGCCCTGTGGCCCAGTCTCCAAAGGGAGGGGATTATGCTCTGCTTCAGTGTGTCACAGTACATGTTGGCATTCATGGTTCCCTTAATGATCTGTAGGTCCTCAGTGCCGGCAGCACTCATGCAGCCCCAGATCATGACACTCCCACCACCATGCTTGACTGTAGGCAAGACACACTTGTCTTTATACTCCTTACCTGGTTGTCGCCACACGCTTGACACCATCTGAACCAAATAAGTTTATCTTGATCTCATCAGACCACAGGACCAGGTTCCAGTAATTCATGGCCTTAGTCTGCTTGTCTTCAGCAGACTGTTTGTGGGCTTTCTTGTGCATCATCTTTAGAAGAGGCTTCCTTCTGGGACGACATCCATGCAGACAAATTTGATGCAGTGTGCAGCGCATGGTCTGAGCACTGACAGGCTGATCCTCCACCCCTTCAACCTCTGCAGCAATGCTGACAGCACTCATACATCTATTTCCCAAAGACAACCTCTGGATATGACGCTGAGTACATGCACTCAAATTCTTTGTTCGACCTTGGCGAGGCCTGTTCTGAGTGGAATCTGTCCTGTTAAACCGCTGTATGGTCTTGGCCACCATGCTGCAGCTCAGTTTCAGGGTCTTGGCAATCTTCTTATAGCCTAGGCCATCTTTATGTAGAGCAACAATTTTTTTTTTCAGATCCTCAGAGAGTTCTTTGCCATGAACCTCCAGTGACCATCAGAGAATGAGAGCGATAACACTGAATTTAACACACCTGCTCCCCATTCACACCTGAGACCTTGTAACACTAACAAGTCACATGACAGCGGGGAGATGGTGTGGCTAATTGGGCCCAATTTGGACATTTTCACTTAGGGGTGTACTCACTTTTGTTGCCAGCAGTTTAGACATTAATGGCTGTGTGTTGAGTTATTTTGAGGGGACAATAAATTTACACTGTTATACAAGCTGTACACTCACTACTTTACATTGTAGCAAAGTGTCATTTCTTCAGTGTTGTCACTGTAAAATATTTTCAAAAATGTGAGGGGTGTACTCATTTTTGTGAGATGTATGTTGAGATCCTGAATCCAGCAAGAAGCAAGCATCCGCTAAGATCCGTTAACCCCTAGAGTGGAAGCAGAGGGCGTGCATTAAATATAGGTGCATTAAGTATCAAGATACAGATGCATCCTAAAACTAAGAAGGACCCCCTATTTGCACATACCTTCCAGTTACTCCTCACAGAAATGCAGCAGGGGTAGCAGGCAGAGTGGCTGTGTCATTCAGCCCCTCTATTTATGTGGGTAGACATATTAGGCTCCTGCCCTACGCTGCCCACACCACACACAATGGCCTGTGATGTCACCGGGCCCGGCCCTGAAGTGCGGACGTGCAAATCTCACGCATGCGCAATGACCGATAGCGGACACTTACATCACCCAGATGCTGTCCAAGCATGCAGCGTCCAAAAACACAGAGCGGGGAATCGCGAATCACCATGGCTCCCTGTTCACTCCAGAGCTGCACACCCACCGGGAAGGATCAAAACCAGGCCGCCGCGCAGGGAGCCATGCGTAGTATGGCAAAGCCCAAAAGCGGCCATGGTGGCTCAGGGTAGGGCACCCGCTCCTCAGTGGACCAAGCGAGGAAGCACACCATGAAAAGTGCCACAGATTGGAAGCCCACAAATTGGCCAAGGTGGAATAAGGCAGAAAATGCGCCCTCCAGTGGACCGCAGGGGGAAGCAAAACAGCCCCATATGGCCAACTCTACAGGGGACCTGTGGAAGTAAGCACCACATGGGAGATAAGTTAATACAGCAAAATTATACAAAAACCTATCAACTAAATATTTACATACAAATGTGAATAAACTACCAAATTATATAGTATAATGTACCCGTACTCACATTGAGCTATTAATAGTGGTCACTTCTAATAGTTTCATAGTACAGTCTCAAATACAGTTTTAGTAACCGAGTTAAGTTTAATAAAGTAACAGTTACTAGCCAAAAGTAATTTTACTTTTCTAGATAATAATGATTACCTAGAAAAGTGAGTATGAGGACACTGTTTCAAGTTCTGGCATGCGTTTTCTAAAGGTCATTAGGTGATAAAGTTAAAAAAAAGTGTACACGGTAGTATATAATTTCATATTGACATGCAGCAAATTTACAGTATGTATTTTATTTATTTTATTTCAGGTACTTATATAGCGTCGTCAATTTACGCAGCGCTTTACATGTACATTGTACATGCACATCAGTCCCTACCCTCAAGCAAAGTTCAAATTGACCTTACGGAGAACAATTGAATATGTGTACACCTCCGTTCTGCGCTTTTTCCACAACTAAACACCCACCAGTCAGCTGCTACATAAGTTAAGACTCCCCTTTGCAAACAACAATATAAAGATTATGCAGCCCTAAACTTCATCCATTTTCCTATACCCTTTAATTAATAAATTACATATGCTAAATTAATCTGTATTATCTACGTGTGTTAAAATCTATTCTTCATTAAAATGCAATACCTTAAGTCCCACAAAAGTTTCAGAACTGTAACCATTGTTTGTTCATTCATACGAAAACTTTTTTTTTTTCACCCAGCACACATAAATGCCTCCACCATCAATTGAAAGCTCACTCACCCTCTCCTTTGCCTCGCTCATTAACTGCTTCCTGCCGGCCACTGTACATATATGAGAGGACATATCCATACATCCACCCAGGACATACCCATACATCCTCCTAGAACTGTGCCTCATGCTTGCCCCTAGGGGCTCGGAGTGATGCGATCTGTGACTAATCAGTGTGAAAGAACAAGAAGAACTATTGACAGGTATGGATAGGTCCTATGAGTCTAAAGCATCATATTGTAGTGTCACTCACCAAGTATAGGTGTCCTTCTTAACCAAAGAAGACTGCATATACAAAGATTGTTCTCCCAAATGAGGGGGAACCAGCACGGTTATTACAGAAGGAAGGGCAATAACTACAGTATGTAATGAAAAACTCATATAAATTTATTAAGTTACTAAAAAGCTGTACAGTAACAGCCAAAATGTACAAAACCATCAATCTAAGACGATTGAGGTAACAGAAAGTATCTAGACTGACCCAAGGAGACCAAGTCTCCTAGTGGTCAGGACCTGACAAACACAACACAGACACAACACACAAAGGGAAGACATACACATAAACAAATAAAATAGGATGTCAAAAACGTCCCAATGTTCAGTAGTCAGCAATGAGGAAGGGGGCCACTAAGATTGGATATAGTTGCAGTAGATAACTGGATAGTCACTTCAATCCGGGTGTATTAAGGGAGAGGTCTGAGAGACAACAGCAAGGGCCGGATTGAGCCCCACACTGGGGTATGGGGATAGCTCAATAGGATGAGTATGCTGGATTGATTGAATGCTTATCACAGCAGTGACCTGTGTGGCTATAGAGTATGAAAAAGAAGGTAGTATGAACAGGACAACGTATGCGTGAAAAGAGAAGTGAGCAAAGTTGCAAGCAGCTGTATAAATGTCCACAGTTTTTACTCACTCTTTCCTCCAGACCTCGATATAGTCACTGTAATGGCAATGGACTGTCCCTCCTAGGTACATGAGGCCCGCTGTTGTTTTCTGCTGGTAGCTACTGGTATCCTTTGCTGCCCGGGTATAGTAGATTACGGAGGCAAATCTCCTGTATCAAATGTGCGGGCTATGCCGCTGCTTCCGGGTGTGTGGGGACGCTAACAGGATCTCTAAGCAGCTAACCACGCTGCTGTTCAGCCCTCGTTGTGGAGATCGCCTTGGATTGGAGCGGCCGTGAATCCAGCGAATGGGTAGCTCCCCATGCGTCATGGGACGTGTGACGAGACGTGTGACGTCAACGCGTTTCGCTATGCGTATTCACTTTGCTTCGTCTGGACGTCTACTTGGGGCCGGACATCAAACGGCCCTTAAGTACACTTGTATATTGGGATGCCGCCCTTAATGCTTCATTTGTATAAGTGGCTGTGATAAGTTAACGAGTGTCAGGAGCTGGCGGTAGATTACCTCCTATCTAAATCGCACATGTACTTGGAATACACTCTGAATGATATTAAGGAGGAAAG
>BLSH010421709.1:1429172-1457811 GCA_018402905.1 Glandirana rugosa
CGCTTTGTCTCTTGGAGTTAAGCTCTGTCTGTATCGGAGTATAGGGTCAGTTTTGTTAGTCCCCTGTTTGTTCTGAACCTCCTGAATTTATGGTCTGAATATTGGTGGATACCAAGTGTCACCTTCCTTCATCAACGACGTCAGAGTTTTGTAACCCCTCACAATTGACGCTGGGGGTTATAACGGGTTTAACAACCGGGATCCGGCTTCTACTATCGGGCTGCCCGGTTTTTGGATCCGCTGTACGACTATTCTAGCCTTATACAGTCCTCGGTTTCACTTTGGACCGAGTGACGCAATGGGGCTTAATAGCCATACGTGGGGACACCGGTGACAGTCCATATGATTTCATATTGCTTCGAACCCAGGGCATCCACAAAGTGACTAGTTTTCTCTACAAAGGGACATACCTGACAGTGGCCACAGGGGTGCATACCGATAATTCGGGGTAACGCAGTGAGCCAGGTTTCACTTTGGCTCCTGACATATTCCGATCTTATCAGCATGTCGCCTAGGTTTTTGGCCCGTCGGGCTATCATCTTCGGCCTAGGGCCAACAATTTGGGCAATATTGGGGGTCGCAGTTAACACTCCCCAATGTTTTGAGACTGCAGCAACTACTTCCTTCCACTGTGAACCATAGGTGGTTATAAGTCTGGTATTTAAGTCCTCCAAGTCTTGTTTGTCCCCTGATTGTTTTGACTGGGATATGAGGCTATGTCTGTCTCGAATTGAGGTTCTCTGTTTCGCTCTACGAATCATCCGGTGTGAATAGCCCCTTTCCCGAAACCTTTTATACAAGTCCAACTCTTCCCTATGAAAATCACTTTGTTTAGAACAGTTGCGTTTTATTCTAAGGAATTGTCCCGTTGGAATACCTCTAATCAGCCACGGGGGGTGATGACTGTCAGCACGCAATAGCGTGTTTGCCGAGGTTTCTTTACGAAATGTGCAAGTTTGTATTCTCCCCTCTTCCAAGCTGATCCAGAGGTCCAAAAAGGAAATCCTCACAGCATGGAACGTATACGTGAGACGTATATTCCGCTCATTAGTGTTCAGATCTTTCATGAAATCATGCAATTCCTCTTGCGTACCCTTCCAGATCATGAAAATATCGTCAATGTATCGCAGCCAGTTATGAACGTGGCTGCGATACATTGACAGGGGGTACACATCCTCAGTCTCCCAGAGGCCGAGATGGAGGCAGGCGTAGGATGGTGCCCACGCCGCTCCCATCGAGGTCCCCCGTATTTGCTGATAGTAAATGGACGAGAACAAAAAACAGTTATTGTTAAGCATGAACTGTAAAAGGTCAAGAACAAATTCGTTCTGTGGTCCACATTCAGGATACTTTTGTTCCAGAAACACAGCAATCGCTCGGAGACCCACCTCATGTGGGATCGACGTGTACAACGATTCCACGTCGATCCCTACAAGCAATACTTGGTCACTGACATTTATTTCTTCTAATTTTTGAAGAACGTGTCCCGTATCCTGTACAAAGGATACTTGTTCCTTTACTAACCCCTTAATAAGTGAGTCAACATACACTCCAATCCTCTCCAGAGGTCCCTGTATGGCCGAGACTATGGGTCTCCCTGGGGGACTTTGAAGGTTTTTATATACCTTCGGGATGATGTAAAATGTAGGTATGTTAAATTCCTCAACTTTAAGGTATATGCTCTCCCTCCTGTTTAAGAGTCCTGCTTCACAGGCATAAGTTATTTTTTCATTGATAGTCTCCACTATCTCAGGAAAGGGGTCTTTTGTGAGTTTTTTGTAGGTGGTTGCATCTTTCAGTAGACGTCTGACTTCCCCTTCATATTGACTTTCATTCAATAGTACTACATTACCCCCTTTATCACTACGCTTGATTATTATGCCCTTGGCTTCACGTAGTTCTTTTAGCGCTCTTCTTTCTCCAGATGTCAAGTTGTCCCTCTCTCTCTTTCTCCAGTTAATTTTGGAGAGTTCAATCTGTACTAGTTCGAGGAAGAGATTAAGCCATTTGTTCTTACTTAGTGAGGGCATCTTGGTGGAACGAATCCTCAGATTTAAGGCTCTTTTATTAGGGGGCTCGTGTTCTAGTTGCTCCTCAATTTCCTCCAACAGGGAATTAAGGGCATCTAGTGCTTCCTCCTCCTGGGAATTAAATTGCTGAATGCTCGTGTCATTGACTTTGGGGGTCTCATGGAATGATCGTAGTAGGACTTTCCTCAAGAAGAGCACCACGTCTTTGTAAACCACGAATTCGTCCATATTGTTCGTAGGGGCAAAAGACATGCCTTTTTGGAGCAGTTTGACGTGGCACTCTTCTAGAGGGAAGTCAGACAGGTTAATTACTTTCATGTCATCTGGGGTCTCCATTGTAGGGGATATCATTAATGTTTTTTCTGACTTCTCGTCCTTAGACGTCCCTCTCCTACTTTGGGAAGTCCCTTGTTTTGGTTGGGGTAAGGTGGTTGCTTTTCCCTTTGTTCCTGAGATGGTATGTAATTTAAATCCTCCTCCTCCCCGTCTTGGTCTAAAAAACCAACCGTTTTAGCTTGGTGGGCCTCATCCAAATTATTTTTGGCATCCCCACCTCTCCGTCGTGAATTTGAACGTTGTCGTCTGTTTCGTGATATACTCCTGTGTCGTCTTACTGTCAGATCAAAAACCTCCCCTTTCTCAAAATCAGTCAGGTCCCTGCGGTATTTGGACTGTTTTGTAACCTTTAAGTTATGTTGTGCCCTCTCTATCTCCTTTTTAACCGTTTCATTAAGCTTTTGAAATTCTTCTAGGTCACGTAATTTTTCCAATTCACTCACACTTTCATTTATTTGTGTTTTTAACTCATCTAGTTGCAGTTTTTCCTCTTCAACTATTAATCTCATCACAGCCAGGCCATGATTAACGCATAGCTCCTTCCATTTCGGAAGGAATCTATCGTTATGCAGATGTTCTGCCGGCACTGTTTTGTCCCTTAAACCTCGTGGGATTATTCCATGTTCTACGTATGTCTCGAGGAAAGTGATATCCCATTTTCTATTCAGGTGTTTAGTTAGAAGTCTTTTATGCCCACTGTGCTGCACCCTGGTACCATGTGATTGCAGTGACCAATCGCATCGTTCACAATCGCATCGTTCACATGTTTAGTAGCAAACAATGGCTGATTGCATACTGTGTGTGAGAAATATCTTAATAAATTGACAACTTTGTGTAAAATGTTTCATTTTCTTTTTCTTTTTGCATTTTCCAAAAATGTGGTGTTCTTGAGGTGGTTAAAAACAGGCATTAAATCTTTTAAAAGATCAGTTATCCTTGTTTGACAAGTTAGGTTCTATTGGGATATGATCAGATGTTACATATTCCATATAATGCCTCCTCTATTCTCACATAGCCTCCGCATGACAAGAAAGCAGAGATCAAACGTTTTAAATGAATATATTAGAAATACAATCACATAATATTTATGACAGTCAGAGGCCAGGCCAGTAGCAGTAGAAAAGCTCCTACTGACCAGAATAGGTATACAAGCAGGTCACACGGGCTCACCAAAGGTGTGGGGTCTAAGCATTGACCAGTATTCCTCAGAGCTGATGGTTGAGATAGGTGTTGCTGCATGTGAGTACCAGGTCACAGTCCTCAGGATCGCCCCACCAGGAGGGGAGCAAGCTGGGGTCTAGCAGCAGATATGGCAGGTAAGGATCAAACAGATGTGTAGTCAGGAAACAAGCCAAAGGTCCATGACAAGTGGTTGCAGGTTGGGATCACGCAGAAGTGTAGTGGAGGAACAAGCCAAAGGTTGATCACTAACATACGGACTGCAGCAGAAGTGACCAAAGTGAGAAATATTGGCTGGACAGAGAGCACAATAATCTGTGAAACCACTTCAAGACCCAGCCTGTTTTTTTGGGTTCGGTGTTCACGAGTTAAAACCAGGTTTTTTTGCTATAAAATTACTTAGAACCCCCAAACATTATATATTGTTTTTTTTTTCTAACACCCTAGAGAATAAAATGGCGGCCTTTGCAAAACTTTGTCAAACTGTATTTGCGCAGCGGTCTTATAATGGCAGTTTTTTTTTTTAAAAAAAAACTGTTTTATGAGTTAAAAATATAGGACCAATTTTTTTCCATATTGTGAAATATGAAAGATAATGTTATGCCAAGTAAAATGATACCCAACATTTCATGCTTCAAAATTGCGTCCGCTTGCGGAATGGCGACAAACTTTGCAACATAAAAATCTCCATTGGTGATGTTTAAATAAATTCTACAGGCTAGCATTTTTGAGTTACAGAGGAGGTCTAGTGCTAGAATTATTGCTCTCGCTCGAACAATCGCGGTGATAACTCACATGTGTGGTTTGAACACTGGTTTCATATGTGGGTGGGACTTACGTATACGTTCGCTTCTGTGCGCAAGCTCGTGGGGACGGGGCGCTTTAAATTTTTTATTTTATTTTTTTAATTATTTTTTTACCTTTTTAATTTTTATTTTTACACTGTTCTTTAAAAAATGTATCACTTTTAGTCCTATTACAAGAAATTTAAACATTCCTTGTAGTAGAAAAAAGCATGCCAGGACCTCCTAAATATGAGATCTGGAGTCAAAAAGACCTCAAATCTCATATTGACACTTAAATGCAAAAGAAAAAAAAAAAATGATTTGAAAAAAATGACATTACGAAAAATGGGCCCTTTAAGACCGTTGGGCGGAAGTGACTTGTGACGTCACTTCCGCCCTGCCATGTTTTGGAGCAGAGTGAGCGGCTTCAGCCACTCACTCGGCTGACGGACACTGGGGGGGACAGACGTGATCATCTCCGCCGCTGCCGGCGGATCTGGTAAGCGGCGGAGATGACCGGAAAGCGGCGGGAGGGGGGGCACCCCTCCCATCGCTGATAAGTGATTTTGTGGCATATCCGCCACTGAGACCACTTTAATCTTGTGCACAATCGCCTGCACTAAAAGAAGATACTGGGGTTATGGTAGCTATCTGCTACCATAACAGCGGTATTCCACTTCAAAGTGACCACCGTCATATGATGCTGTTGATCCAGAAGTGGTTAAATAGCAAGGACGTCTAAAGAATTCGGGCAGGAGGCTGTCCAGCATCTCAGGTAGCTCAGCAAGAAGAGACCTCGCCAAACACAGGATCCAGGTCCTGACAGTACTCCAAACCCCTCCCAGGATGTCCCCTTGTTGTTTTAGGGTCAGATTTGTGAGGGAACCTTTGGTGGAATTCTCTTGTTAATCCAGGGGCATGAACGGTCTCCTCAGGTTCCCAAGAATTTTCATCTATCCCATATCCTTCCCATTGGACCATATATTGTAATTTGTTCCTAAAGATTCTGGAATTGAGAATTGTGTCATCCACAAATTCTTCACCCTGTTCCTCAACAGTTGGAGGAGGTGGAAGAATTCTTCCAGAAAAAGGATTTTCATGAAACGGTTTGAGTAGCTACACGTGATAAACAGGGTGAATCTCTATACGGTCAGGAAGTTTTAAACGAAAGGTGACCAAGCTCATTTGAGGAAAGATCTGAAAAGGTCCACAAACTTTTGACCCAACTTAGCAAATGTCAACCACAAGAAAAGTAGGGAGTGATCTGTGATGTCTGTCAGTGGCCTTCTTTGTAATATTCCTGAGTCTCCTTCAAAGTATCAATCCGTTTCTCCTGAATCTCTTATAATGTAGTTCATTTGCTGGTAACAGCAGGAATTGGGGTTGAGATAGGGAGATCAGGAATAAAAACTGAGTGATACCGGCATTAAAAAAAAAAAAAAAAAAGACATCGGGAAGTGAATCTACATTTAGAATTGTTATAAGCAAACTCTGTCGTAGGAAGATAGTCCACCCAGTCATCCTGAAGTTAACCAACAAAACATTGAAGGAACTGCTCTAAAGTTTGATTCTATCATGCATCTACCTAAAGGTTTCAACTTGAACTGATTGAGGTACATAAAGGATGTGCTTGCATCCCAAAGCCGTTCTTGTACTCAAGGTTAATATCCTTAGGAGGATGATTGGGAAAAGTGGGTCATTCTCATAACCCTCTGACTCAAGAATGCCTTGGAACTTGTGACCCCTAGGATGTTTATTTGAGACAGGGTTGTACATTCAAAGTTGCCTTCCTGGAGAGGCTCTGAAAACATCCTCTATAAGGCATCAGCCTTACCATTCCTTGACTCAATACGAGATGATAAAACTGATCCTGGAAAAAGAGAGACCAAAGTGCTTGTCTAGAAGATAATCTCTTGGCAGAACAAATGGATTCCAAATGTTTATGGTCAGTGAGGACAGTTACAGGATCATTCACCCTTTCCAGCAGATGCCTCTATTCGGAAAAGGCTTTGCTAATTGCCAGCAACTCTTTATTCCCAATGTACAATTCCTATCAGCCAAAACAAAAAAAGAGAAATAAGCACAAGGATGAAGTTGCATCTTTTCTCCTTTTTGCAGAGAAAGGATAGCTCCCACTCCTGAGTGTGAAGCTTCCACTTCCATAACAAAAGAAAGTTCAGAATCGGTATATACCATATTGATGCAGAAGTGAAAAGAGTATTTATCTTACTAAAGGCAGTCTGTGCCTCAGGTGACCACACAAAGGGCACTCCTTTTTTTGTCAGCTGTTTGTTTGGTGCTATCACCTTAGAGAAGCATCTTATGAATTTTCTGTAGAAGTTTGCAAATCCAACAAATCTTATCCTAACATTTCTAGGGGCAAGCCAATCCACCACTTCTTTGATCTTCTTGGGATCCATGCTTACTCCTTCTGGAGAAATAATATATCCCAAGAACTGGATCTGGGTTCATTAAAACTCTCTTTTCTCCAGTTTGATGTAAAGTTGATTCTTTCTTAATTTTTCAGACAATGCACACATACCTGGGGTGCTCCTCCAGGTTATTGGAAAAGATGATAATATCATCCAGATAGGCAATGAAAAACAGATCCAGCAGATCTTGAAAAATGTACAAGTGTTGAAAATGTACATGAGCATTGCAAATACCAAAAGGTATAAACAAGTATTTGAAATGCCCATATCTCGTGCTAAAGGTGGTTTTCATTGAGTATATAATAAAGCTCTTCTCTAAATTTTCATCAAGACACTCCCCGAGAACCTTTAATTCAGGTTCTGACAGATTGAAAAGGCAAACCAAAAGGTATTTCTGCCCCTAGGTGTAGTTCAATGGGAAAATCATACGGACGATGCGGAGTTAATTATTCGGCATTCTTTTTATCACAGACATTCTGGAACTCATGGTATTGAGGAGGCAGGTTGTCCTATAACTGGGTAACTACCACATCAACTTGTGATTCTTTAATTGGTGGAGAACTTGATCGACAATGTTCTGTACAATTTTCTTCGCAATGGGGGGGACATAATATTTATAGTCCATGCTTCCCAGTTAATGGAGAAATTATGGGTAGAAAACCAAGGAATGCCCAGGATGACAATGAATTTGGGTGGCATAATCAGCTAAAGGCTGATTGTCTGAACGATGGCCAGCCTCAAATTGGAGTACCAGATGAGTCATTTCATGGGTCCTAATGATAAAGGTGAACCATCTCCATATCAATAGGGTCATATTTATTTCTTATTTGAATAGTATTGCTGTGGACAAATTTTATGTCCTTCCCCCTAAGCCCTGGAGTCCAGCAGAACATAGATATTTCACGGCCCTTGGTAATACGTTTGATAGGAATGACAAAATGAGACAGTAGAGAATAAGCTTTATTTTCTTTTTGAATCAGTGGGGCGATTGGGTATTGGAGTTTATTTATTCAGACACCACTATAACATCTGTCACAGCAATTGTTCTTTTAACTTTGTTGGAACAATTAACAGCATAATTCCCAAAGTATCCACAATATAGACATACGTTTTCCAACTGTCTTCTCTCTTTTTCCTGAGTCTACCTATTCAGAGAGTCCTTGGAGGAACTGACTTCTTTGTGCTGTTGGATTCCAAGTGGCATCTGCAATTCAACATCAGAATATAGCTGTGTACTCAGCAATGGAAAATTTACTCTGCTGCAAACTGCAACTTTGCTTCGGCAGAAGCACACTAGTTGGGATCATCAAAAACATTATTCATCACGGTCACAAAAGTTTCAAAATTATTTGGAGTTGCGCTATCTTGTTTTACATAAGGGGAGGCCCAAGCTAGGGCTTCTTTAGTCAGGAGGTTGATAACAAACAATACCTTCTTTTTTTTCCTAAGTAAATGCAGCGTGTTGCATTTGAAAATATATACAACATTGCTTAAGGAACCCGCTGTAATGACAGCCGTCTCCATTGAATTTGAATGGTAGGGGCATATGTGCGCTAGCATCATCTCGGGAACACAAGTCCAGCAATTATCTCTGCAGAGCATGGATTTCATTCTGTTGCCCTTTCACCACACTTTCTAGCTTGGAAATGTTTTCTAGGTAGGCAACACCGAACTCTTGCAGCTCTGCAATTTGCTGTTTGAGATGAGCCACATAATTTGCTATAGCAGCCTCCATGTTTGGGCCAGATTATTCTTTCATGGTCAGGGTAGCTATAGCAGTAGAATAGCTCTCACTGACTAGCAGGATAGGTATACAAGCAGGTCACCCTGGTGGATGACGCAGGCTCAACCAGGGTGTGGGGTGTAAGCACTAACCGGTATTCACCAGAGCTCCTGATGGTGGCAAATGGTTTTGCAGTGAGTTAGTATCAGGTAGCGGTCCTCAGGATTGCCCCACCAGAAGGTGAAGAAGCTAGAGTCCAGTAGCCAATATAGCAGGTAGGGATCAAACAGAAGTGTAGTTAGTAACAAGCCAAAGATCAGTAAGAAGATGTTGCAGGTTGGGATTGAGCAGAAGTGTAGTCGAGGAATAAGCCAAAGGTCAGTAACAAGCGATTGCAGGATGAAATCAAGTAGAAGCGAAGTCAAGGAACAAGTCAAAGGTGAGTAACAAGTGGTTGTAGGTTGGGGTCAAGTGGACGCTTTGTTGAGGAACAAGCCAAAGGTCAGTAACGAGCGGTAGCAAAGACACGGACAGCAACATGAGAGAGAAGAGCAAGAGTTCAAAAGAAATAAGACAACACAAGGCAGGGTTGTCAGGCAGGGAGCTGTCCAGCATCTCAGATGGCTCCGCAAGAAGAGAACACCACCAGATAAGGTGGGACATAGCATGGGAGGACACACCCTATTAGAAATCCACAGCAGGGCCACTATGGAACCTACCAAGCACAATAGTACTTCCCATGCCAGTCCATTGTGGGGTCAGCCCACTAATTGTGGTTTGTGCTAGTTGGGCAATTTGTGCTGCCTGGTAATAAGCCATTAAATTGGGAATTTCCCAATCTTCCTTAAGGTAATTCTATTTTGATGCTTCATCAACTCCCTTCATTAATAGATTAAAGGAGTTGTAAAGGCAGAAGGTTTTTTTTATCTTAATGCATTCTATGCATTAAGATAAAAAACCTTCTGTGTGTAGCAGCCTCCCCAGCACCCCCTAATTGCTTACCTAAGCCCCTTCTCTCTCCAGTGATGTCCACGAGTGTCCTAGCCATCTAGGACACTCCTCCTGATTGGCTGAGACACAGCCGCGGCGCCATTGGCTCCCACGACTGTCAAAGTCAGTCAGCCAATCAGGAGAGGGGGGCAGGGCCATGCCGGGGCTCCGTGTCTAAGCCCGGATTCACACTACTGTGATCTCAGAGATCGCATGTGATTCGCACTCGCACTGCAGGTGCCGATCATATGCGATCTCTGAGCAGTGCGAGTTCATCCATACAATTGTATGGCTGCACTCGCATTAGATTCGTACCAAAAAAGGTGCAGGAGCCGTTTTTCTCCCGCACTGGAGTTGGATCGCATGGGTGTTCTCACCTATGCAATCTGATTCCTGTGCGTGTTCACAGGTAGCACTGCGGTCTGTGAACAAATCTGGGGGTGTCATTAACTTTTTATTAACACTCGCAGCCGTTCGCAGAAGGCAGTGTGAACTGCCTGTGGGAGAGGAGTGATGTGGGAACTGGCTCTGGAATCTCGCTGGTTCCAGCATTGCACAAGTGTGAACCAGGGCTGAATGGACACACGGAGATCTAACTCAGCTCGGGTGCCCCCTGTAGCAAGTTGCTGGCGGGGGGGGGGGGGGGCACTCGATAGGAGGAGGGGCCAGGAGTTGCAAAGAGGGACCCAAGAAAAGGAGGATCTGGGCTGGAGGTAAGCCAAACACTAACCATGAGTGAAAGAAATGTTTTTGTGTTCTCATTTATATTCTCTGAAAAATGGCCATGAAATCATAAATTCTGCCAGGGTATGTAAACTTATGAGCACAACTGTAGATTTCTCCATCCAAAATAAACAGCATGGATGAACGATGCCCCCACTGCGATTGACTGTCAGAATGCCTGAACAGTGCCTGCATCTGATTGGATGCAGGCAGGGTTCAGCTGTCAAGTTTCTGCCCAGCTATCTCAATTTTTCAAAAAAATGGATGTCTGGTGTAGTGATTCATTAGGAACCGGCAAATATTCGCTCAGTGTATGGCTTTTGACTTCAGAGACTGTTTTTTGTTGGCTGTGCATGGATGGTGATTGCCCTATGATACAGTTCTGTGTGACATCATGTCTTCATGTATGAATCAAGAACCACTGCAAGAGAGAAAGAACTGGGGTCTCTGTTGACTCTACTAACTCCAGTCAGTGCTCCTGTGTTACCTGTAGGGATTCATGGGGATCTTGTCAGACATGCACAAAATGATAGATGTGCCTCTAGATTGATTGTGTGATCTGCTTCTTTCAGAAATGTACACACAGTAGTTTAGAATCTAAATTTTACTGTGGATGTTACTTTCATTGGCTCTTATATGGCAAATTCATTAATGATTGCACCTAGATGTGAGAAAAATTGGACTAGCCATAGACAGATGTCCTCCCAAGAACACGGTCTGCATAATATTTGCCCGATGTCTTTAGCACTCACAGCTTTTTCTCATGCAACCTACCAATGGATTGAAGTGGCATGCATACAGCAATGTTTAGACCTAACTTGTCTGATCCTCACTTGACAATATCAGCAATAAACACAGCAATATAAAAACAATTCATCTGCCCCCCATCACCCACAGTGCACACAGCTTTTAAATTTTCTTTTTATATCAAAATACTGCTGCTATATGTTTTTTTTATCTGTATATTGCAGTCAAGTGATAAACTGCAAATAGCCAGGACTTCCCCAGTTTGCATGTGGGAGGAGATTTCACTCTCTGATGATGCAACTTCCTTTGCATCAGTGACCCTTCACCCACAATCCGGCCAGAGCTGATTGGTTCTTTGCCAATGACATGCTCAGTTCACAAATAAACAATTACTGCTTCTAGAAATGCTCTGTAGTCTGTGTCCATGTGAAACAGGAAGATCAAAAAGAGCATGTGCAATGTTTCCACACTACCTGCATGTAGTATAGTATAGTCTAATATAGTAGACAGGGCAACAAGGAAGTATCTGACCATACAAAATCAAACAGCCTTTTTACACAATGCAGAGGATTAACCCCTTAAGTTACACAGTGAGTATAGCAAGCATGCTATTCTGCATATGCAACTGATTTTACTGTTGTGATATTTAATATATCATAACACTTAGCTCATGACTTGCTGTCATTTGTACATATGGACATCCAGTCAAGGGGTATAGGTTAAAGAGAAACACAAACATTCCAAAAAATGTTTCTGCATTTGTCATAATATTAATAAATAAATAAGAGATTCCAAAAGTTAGTGATTAAAAAGAAAATTTGAGAATCTCCAGTGACAGCAAGGTTAAACATGTTTGTGTAACTCCTACAGGCTCTGGGGAGAGGTGCAGGCCCTGTGGCAGGTACGCAGCTGGGAGAGTCACCAGTCTGGTCCCAGGCCGATCAGTAACCTTTACACATGCTGTAACATCATCCGGATGTCTTGTTTTGTTTGCAGCTTCCAAATCTTAATAACTCTCCCCCTCTCTCTTTTTCTGTTCTCCCTCCCTGCCTCCCTCAGGCTGTTTGTGGTTCTGACTTGATGATTATTTCACTTATTTATTTTTTTTATCTGATTAACTGACACATCGGGATCAAGACAGACAGAGGCCCCCTGAGGCTACACAACAATTTCATTTAAAGAAAAGTAAGGAGGTTTTCTATACACGCCACATTTAATGGTTGTGTTATCAGGCAAAGAAAAATTGCCTACCTCTCTACAGGGGGGACAGAGTTTATCCTAAGGACCCGCAGTTTAAGGAAATTGATAATGGCTGCAAGGTAATTTGCTGTTAAAGTTTTTTTCTCTCTCATTAATATTACATTTCCGCCTATAATTACAGGCTGTGTTATTCACCAATTAAACTCTTGAGCACTATTGCTTATTTCTCCGCTGGACAATTTAATGGTTGGGAGAAATCGTAGAATTAGGGGTACAAATAATTGGGCAGTGGTTTTATCATTAATTACATGCGCATATGCATATTCTGGAACTGTCACATGTATGATTTGATTTAGCTCTATAGGAGTAGAATTCATGGCTTTAAAACAGTAAGTTTTACTATTGGTCCATATTAATATTTTGTTTCCAAAAAGGTGTATGAATTGTCATCAGAGTGTGTGGTCTCCCCTGCTTGACATTAATCAACTTCTATCAAAGGAACATGCTGGAAAATTTTCCATCAGTCAGCCGCTGCAGCCAATGCCGCAAATCGGCAGATGCCACTGTTAAGATACAATGTCCGACTGGGGGGGGGCTACTTGGAAAATAAACCTATTGTTTACTGAGTTTTCATCACATTAAGGGCTCTTTCACAAGGGGCGGTTGATCCCCGCTGAGCAGGTGGATGACAGATCCATCTCCACTTACTGTGCTGAGAAAGACCTGTCAGAGCCCCGCTCTCCTCCTATAGGGAGATCAAATGAAAATGGACCGCCTGTCCGTTTTTTTTCCGATCCATCGGACAGTTGGAAAATAGGGTTTCCATCCGTCTGGATTCCACAGACAGGATCGGATCGGATATCGGCGAGTGTCAGCGAACATGTCACCGCTGACATCCGCTGCCCCATAGGAGTGAATGGAGCGTCCTATCAGGTCTGCCTGAAAAACTGACATGCAGACCTGATCAGAAAGCCCATGTGAAAAGGGCCTAAGGCCCCTTTCACACGATCAGACCGATTGGATCGGATCGGGCCACCTATTAAATTCTATGGGGAGGTAGATGCCAGTGGATATGTGTCCGCTGACACCCGCCTGGTATCCGATCCAACAAGATCCACTGAAAACAGACGTATGGCTATACGTTTGCCATTCATCCAGCGGGTCGGATTGGATGAAAACAGACAGGCTGTCAACACGGATCCACCCCATGTGAAAGGGACCTAAAGCAGAAGTAAAGTCTAAATATAAACGCTAACTTGTAGGGATTTTATTGCAGAAGAGACATGCATTGTCTCTTCTACAATAATGTACACTTACCTGCCTGTTCACAGTCATCAGATTGCACACTGAGCTATGCATGTGCAGCTCAATGTACATTCTGGCACACTGCCAGTGTGTGAGGATGATTGCACTACGTGCTGACCAAACCGACACTTGGAAAAAACCTGGGAAGAAGATGCCGGCAAGAGACCTTACAAGCATTGGATCATGGGAACTAAGGCCTTTAATTTTGCTTTAAAGAGGAAGTGAACCCTGATTGGGTTTACTTCCTCTATAATCCCTTGCAAAGTAGAAGCCTAATGGGCTCTATGCATGCATCTGTAGCATGAATCCTAACCTATTTACAACTTGGTTTAGATCAACATCTGGCCTTGAGTACCATTAAGGAACAAATCTCGGTCATTGACTGCCTTCTAATTCCAAAGACCTCTAGCCACCCATCTATGGTGAAGACGTTTAGCACAGGTGTTTCCTATGTGACTCCTCCTTTGAAATCTCCTGTGAATCCATGGGATCTAAATTTTAGTTTTCTAAGCACTTCAAAGACCTCCTTTGACCCTATAAGGATATTCCCCTTCCGCTATCATTTACATGGTTGCTTACCTTGCCGCCATCACTTCTGCCAGAAGTTTTAGCTGGCAGCCTTATACTGGAAATAAGCCATTTTGGTCTTCTGCAAGGATAAGGCAGAAAGTAAACAAATAGAGTGCCACTTCCTCGTGAAGTTTACCTTTTAGGCCTCATACACACGGGCGTATCTAAAAAAAATAAACAAAACGTCGGATCCGACGTCAAGGAAAAAAAGTCGATGTTTTTCGGCGTTATGCATTGGCGTTTTTGAGCGTTAGTGAGCGTCGGCGTCAATAGGCGTTTTTTAAAAAAAATCATCCCTCTGCTATTTTTCAACCTAAAAACGTCGGCGTCAAAAAACGCCGGAAAACGCCGGTACAATATTAGGTGGCGTTTGTTGGCGTTTTGTGGCGTCGGCGTCAAAAAACGTCAAAACATTACAGCCTCAGAACGCGATGGCCATGGGTTCTACTTTCTGCTCACTAACGCCGACGCCACCTACAGCTCAAAAACGCCAACGTTTTTATGGGGCCATTGACCAACATGGAGAGCTGCAAAAAACGCCAGAAAACGCCGGCGTCAAAAAACGTCCGTGTGTATGAGGCCTTATTGGTTAAAAGCAAAACTGTATAGGTAATCACAAAATCGGAATTTGACATGGCATTATGAAAAACCACCACTTCAAACGCATCTATCCACCATATAGTGGTGGCCTTTACAATTGTTACTGTAGACCAGACCTGTCAGCACAATGTGCTGGTGGATTCAGTCCACAGTGACAAATGTAAAGTACACAGTCCCATAAAATTCTAAGATCCTGAGACTGGAGATAAAGTGGGCAGTGGGAGGCAGCCCCCTGGAAGTTTACAGGGCTGTAATGTGCAGATGCAGCCTGGATGTAAACAAGAATCAGGGGTTGTGGCTGTTGTTTGCAGGTAAGTATGCAGTTATGGAGTGAGAAGATGAATTACTGTAAGTCAGTGCAAAGGGGTAAATTGCACATTGTTTTAACGTGCAATCATCCATAAAAGCCCTGTCAGTTTTTCAACTCTGTCTGTATACCTTTCTATATGTCCATTGTCACCAGGACAGAAAATGAGTGTAATCCAGATTTTATAGTTGTGATAGGACCATGAAGAGAAAGGGAATATTCCAATGGGGACACCCATTCCAGTTTTAAGAGGACATTTTGTTTTGGAGAGATTTCATTTTGCTTCTGTAGTATAGAAAGTTAAGGGAAATCTTCAGCAGAAAAAAACTGGACAGTAATTCCTTCCTGCATCCAAAACCCCAAAAAGCATTGCTCTTAGATGTATTTTATTACCTAGTGTATGTGGCTTGCTGACTTATCCTTCGCCACTCAGTTTCTTTATGTAATACATTTCTGACGAGATTTCTTTTTAACTAGGACTGCATGTAATCATTTATGTTATTATCATTAAAGTTAATCAGGTAAATTGTCACCTTTCTCATGGATGTTGTTGTTCTTCCAGGAAAAGGAGTGTGTAGATGCTGTATCTGTTGGAGCCATCCTGTCTGACTACCAGCGTGTTCGAGTAGAAAATGTGTAAGATTTCTGTTTGTGCTTGTGGGTGTTGCTTTTATTGCCTCATTATTTTGAGTTAGGCTCAATGTACACGGGACGATTTTTCAACCTCTCCTGAACGATTTTTTGACATCTAGAAACCGATGCTTAAAACCGGCCATTTAGCTCCGTTTTACATGCTGCGTTTGTGTCTAGAAGTGTTTTTTTTTTTTTTTTTTTACATGACAAACTCCTCTAAACAAAACACTGCTAAATGTGAGTTAGGCCTCATTTACACTGCTGTTGGTAAACGGACGTTTTGAGGCATTTGGGCATTTTTTTCAGCTGCCCCTGAACTTTCCTCTATGTTATCTTATCAGTACATTTACACAGGGTCGTTTAAGGTCGTTTCCAGGCAGTTGAGTTTAAAGGCTTTTTTGGAACGCAAAAAAATTGGTTTCAGACGACAGTTCAGAGGCATTTGAAACGCCAAACTGCTTCTAAACGCGATAACTCGCATCTAGAACCGTTTCATTTACAGGCGTTTCTGTAATAAATAAAAAATAAAAATAAAAAAAAAAAGCTCCTAGACGCGGCATGCAAAACGCAACAAAACAGCCGTTTTAGACGCCGGATTCTAGCTGTCAAAAAAAATGTTCAGGGGAGGTTGATATAGCGTCCTGTGTAAATGGAGCCTTACCGTGTTTAGGCGCGTTTACAAGCTGTTACAGGCATTTGGCATTTCAAATGCCTCTGAACACGCAGTGCTTTCCAAAAAAAAAGCCTCTAAACTCAACTGCCTAGAAACGACTGCGACCCTGTGTAAATGTATTGATAAGATAACATAGAGAAGAGTTCAGGGGCAGCTGAAAAAAACACCCAACTGCCCCTAACCGTCCATTTATCAGCAGCAGTGTACATGAGGCCTTAGGATCTTGTCTTGTAACTTTTTGCACAGATTAATTGTACAGTGTGAAAATATATTGTACTTTGGGACAGTAGCAGTGTGTAGCATTAAGAAAAACAAAATGGTAATATTGCTCATATGTAGTGAATACAGACGTGATTGGTTGAACCTGCTGATGATTTGATAGCCAGCAATTTGAGCAGCGATGCAGGCAGGGCACACAATAAAAACCAGAGGCCATTTTGTAAGAGGTGACGTTGCTTAGTGCAATAAAAAAACGGCACATTTATAGGATGTGTGAGGTTGAATTGCGGCCAATCTTAATGGCCAATGGTGAGGGCTATGAGGGAAGGCAGGACTCACGGGACCCTGCTTGATCTTGACGATGATCTCGTAAATGACATCAAGGGGTGCTTCATGTCACAAATAATCCCAACTCTGGGTATGGGGAGATTGGGTTCCTTATTCAACCTTGGACTTTACTCAGTCAGCAGCTGCTTTGTCTAATTTCTCCTATACATTTGTGAGTGTATTTTATTGAACATTTCTTAATTGTTAACCACTTCAGCCCCGGCAGGATTTACTCCCTTAACCACCGCAGCGTGAAGGCGTCAAAGTGGCTCTTTATCACAAACCGCAGTCACTTGATGGTGGCCGTGACAACTAGTATTGTGAGCGCGCCCGAGCCGCCAGAGGCGCGCTCACTTTGTTCCAGGGGGGCCAGGGAGCGAGTACGGGGGACTCGATCTCTGTTGGCTACCCGCGATGGCTCCCCCACAGTGAAAGAATGGAGATCCGTATATGTAAACACTCCATACTGACAGAGGGGGAAGGGCTGTGATCACAGGCTTCCTGTATATGGGAGCTGTGATCACTCCCCTCCCCCTGCCAGCCCAACCCCCATATAGTTAGAACACACTGAGGGAACACAGTTAACCCTTAGAGCGCCCCCTGCAGGTTAACCCCTTCACTGCCAATGGCATTTATAGAAACATAGAAAAGTGACAGCAGAAAAAGACTGAGTAGTCCATCGAGTCTGCCCCTTTTTATTTATTTATTTATACATTTTTTTTTTTTTTTTTTACATTAACCTTGTTGTCTGACTATAGATTTATGTTTATCCCAAGCATGTTTGAAGCCATTTACTAAAGTTATACAGTAATCAGTGCATTTTTATATCACTGATCGCTGTATAAATGCCAATGGTCCCAAAAAAGTGTCAAAATGGTCCCGACATGTCCGCTGCAATATCGCAGTACCGCTAAAAATTGCAGATCACCGCCATTACTAGTAAAAAAATAAATAAATAAATAAAAACCCCAGAAATGAATTCTCATCATTCGTAAGTGCGGCAACTTTTGAGCAAACGCCGATTGCGATTTTTGTTTTTTTACCAAAAATATGAGGAAGAATATAAATCGGCCAAAACCGATGAAAAATGTTTTTTTTTTTTCTTTTTTTTTTTGAATTTGTATTTTAGCAAAAAGTGAGAAAAATAGTTTTTTTTTTTTTTTTTGCAAAATTGTCGCTTGTTTTTTGTTTATTGCAGCGATCAGAAGTACAAATTCCACCAAAAGAAAGCTCTATTTGTGGGGAAAAAAGGGACACAACTTTTGTTTGGGTACAATGTGGCACGACCCCGCAATTGTCAGTTAAAGCGACGCAGTGCCGAATCGCAAAAAGTGCTCTGGTCCTAACCTGGGAAATCCTTCCAGGGCTGAAGTGCTTAATGACCAGGCCATTTTTTGCGATACGGTACTGCGTTTTACTTTCTGCTTTAAAACATATCCGATAAAAATATGTAAAAAAATCGAATTTCTTCATCAGTTTAGGCCAATTTGTATTCTGCTACGTATTTTTGGTAAAAAAAAATCCCAATTAGCGTATTTTGATAGGTTTGCGTAAATGTTATCTCGTCTACAAACTATGGGATAGATTTAGAGACTTTTTTTTTCTACTCGTAATGGTGGCGATCAGTGATTTTTAGCAATACTGCGACATTGCGGCTGACAAATCTGACACTAAGTGACACTTTTTGGGGACCAGTGACACCAATACAGTGATCAGTGCTAAAAAAAAATGCACTGATGCTGTATAAATGACACTGGCAGGGAAGAGGTTAACATCAGGGGCAATCAAAGGTTTAAATGTGTTCCTGGGAGTGCTTACTATCTGTGTGGGGGATGCTGACACTAGACATTGAGAGATATCTGTGTTCCTGATTACTAGGAATCACAGATCTCTCTCCTTGTCTGTGACAGAACGACAGTCTACCTTGTTTACATAGGCAGACCGCCGTTCTGTCATTAACGAAAACGATTGCGGATTGGCTCCCTCTGTGTCCAATCACAGCGGGAGTGGGTCACCAGTGGTGCGCGCCCCTGATCAGGGAGTGCGGACAACATACAGGTACGATGTTTTGTGCAGCCTGCTGCATTATATGTGTGGTGGGCGGTACTGAACTGGTTAAAGAGTAACTCCACTTTTGTTGAGAAAAAAACATTCCCCTCTTGGTGATCTATGTACATTGCAAGGATTTTAACAAACTTTGTTGCAGATTCTTACCTTTTGTCATTCTAAAGAAATAGCTCTCTGTCTGTGTCCATGTGCTAAGTGAATCTGTATAGGAGTGGTTTTATAATTATCAGCCCCTGCAGGGCTTTGAGGAAAGTGGCACGGTCTGCATCCCTTTAGTCATGATTTCCTTTTGGGAGTATCTTACCAAAAATTACATTTTTGTTGTAGGGAATACTCAAAATATAATTTGTATCTTAGTGCAGACTTCTGGGAAAATCAGTAAGCAAATCACACAAGCAGGAAATTACATATCTGGGGGGCGGTCTGTACTCACCTGCTGTAGAGAACAGTAAGCAGGTCCCAGCAGTGCTTGCATGCCATCTCCCAAGGCTGCACAACCTTTGAATGATTGAAGTCAGTACAACTACATCTCATTCACTATAATGAATTTTCACTTGGCTTAGTAAATGAGGTGAAGTTGTGCTGACTTTAATCAACCAAGCCTGTGAAATCTCACTTTGAAAGGGTACATGCTCTACTCCTTTAGCAAATAAGGGCCACTCTGTTTCCATGCCTGTATATATGTGTCCGAATATGAAACTGAGATGAGCTGCGATCCTGATGATCACAGCTCACCTCAGATCATTTTCGATTTACGAAACTGAGATGATCAGTGGACAACATGTTCTCCGCTGATCATCTCTGCACACAGAGTATCTGTCATTAACAGAAACCGAAATGGCCAGTTTATGAAGGTGCGATCTCAGCACCTCGCTGGCGATCTCTGTCAGAATTTTCCTTCCTAGATTCTCAAGCTCAGAGGTGGAGAGTTGGGGAGAGAAGAGAAATGCCCAGAGAACTAAGGCCCCTTTCACACTTGTGCCACCTGAAAGTCGCGCGATTTTACTGCAATTTTTTGTCGCAAATTTGATGCGATTTTAAGCAATGCCTCTGTAATCTTGAAGTCTATGGATCTCAAATCGCATCAAAGTTGGACCAAAGTAATGAGTAATGCAGGCACTACTTTGAAGTTGCTGCAACTTGAAGTCTCACAGATATGAACGGTATTCATTGGAAATTATGGGGTGCGACTTTGCACTCCCAAGTCACAGGACAAGTTGCACAAGTGTGAAAGGGGTCTAAGGAGGAAGATTATTGACTTCCTTCTTCCTCGATCAGACCCCCCAAGACTGTGAACATATCCCCCTGCCATGTTTATTTGTGTGTGTATATGTATGTGTGTATGTGTATATATATATATATTGTATAAGGGGACTTTAACGCTATTATTTTATGTGTAAAAAGAAAGAATGGGAGGAGAGACCACCAAGGAGGCCCCTCTAAAGTTTTGACAAAAATGTCCGCTACCAAATCCCATCAAAGAAGTTTCACAAAAAAACCTGGTATTAAGGATTTAGACGGTACCACTTAGTGTCAAAAATGTATTGTGTAAAATTTAAAACCATTGAAACATATATTCAAGACATAACATAACACACTATTCCATATATAGATTGTGTTTGTGCTGCACTATAAAACTGAATCATCAACCCTATTGACGTTTTATACTGTGCAGCACAAACACAATCTATATATGGAATAGTGTGTTATGTTATGTCTTGAATATATGTTTCAATGGTTTTAAATTTTACACAATACATTTAGACACCTAGTAATCAAGTGGTACCGTCTAAATCCTTAATACCAGTCTTTAGGGTTTTGTGTAACTATTTTATGTGTAGTGTGATGTACTGTGGTGGTCGGTCTCCTCTGAGAACGCCTGTGTGCTGAGCAGTGTTCATTTACCGCTGCTTAATAAACAGACACCTCGAGTGTTTCAGTGATTTTCTGGTGCTGTAATCTTGCTATGTCCCGCAAGATTACAGTAACAGGAGGTGTTCTCCACTGTTCCTAGCGTTTGTAGATCTCTTCATTCCTCAAAAGGAGAAGTGATCTACACAGCTTTATAAACGGGCACTCAGAGGAAAGATCTCCTTTGAGAATGCCTGAGAACTCAGCAGCGGTTATTTACCACTGCTTGATAAACGGACACCATAATGTCAAGAAAACTTCCAGATTAAGTTTTAACAAGAGATGTTGCATGTAGCAGTATTTGTATGAAATTCTGATATAAACGTAGATTTTACATTGTTTGCCATTTGCTGTCTGTCCTGTACAGGTGTCAGCGCCTTGGTCTGCAGCCATTGGCTTATCTCTGGCGGAGGAAGCAGGAGGACCTTTTGGATGAAATGATATCCAGTGGTTTGCAAGCCATACTGATCAAGGTAGCTGCGTTTGGTAAGAGGGAGCTGTCAGTGGGAGGACAGACAAGATAACACATTTATCTTATACTGTAGCTTTGTCAAAATCCTGACCTCTGACGATGTAGTGTGTCACTGTAAAACAAATTACTTGTTGCAGAAAAATAGTGTTAAAATGGTTAGCATTCTTTTATGGTTATCTCACCCCATTTGTGTTGGGCAGTCCCAACACAAAACAAGGTAATTTGCCTGCCTTTCTAATTAATTTCTCACCACTGCATTGCGGTGGTGTGTGCTGAAAAAAAGTGCTGCATGCACCACTTTTTTTTTTTTTTAAGTGCAGTGTGTCCAGACACAAACTACCTCATCACAACACCCCTGTAATGGTTTTGTTTCTCTCCGCACACAATATCGGGCGTGCGTTCAGCAGGGCTTGCTGTGTAAATGAGCTCTCCAGGACCTCATCTAAGCATTATTTGCATACAAATGAATTGAATTGAACATATAACAAAGACACAATACAATATAAGAAAAACAACAATCCTCTTAAACAAAAAAAACAAAAACCTTTTATGGGGTTCCAATGTATTGTTGAGTAAGGCTAGCCGTATATTATACAATCGTCTTTTACAATTTTTCTTTAGATTTACCAAAACCTATAATATGAGGTCAAACCTAAACACTTTAAATTTTTATGCAATCAAGCAGGCCCTTGCATTACATTGTTGAAAGAAAAGAATATTGCTTGATTCCTCTAGTAACACAGTCAGTGTTGATGTGGGTATCCCTCCCGCAGCGTTATTGTATTCTGCCTGCGGGCACCCTTTTCTGCTGGTAGAGCACAGTGATCACAGTGTTCCCGGTTATAGCCAGCAGTATTAATCATTTGGCAAAAACCTGACTGGCTGATTGTGCACAAGTCAATAAATAGATCAACTTATGTACAACCAGGGTGCCAATACATGGATTGAAATTTGCCCAGTCCCTACAGAACCAACCGAATTTCAATCCAGGCTTAAGTGCTGACAAATTTTGTTAAGGACATACTTTTTCCCACTTCTTTTCTTCATTGTGTCATATATAAACAACCAAAAAATTGTTCTGGTTAAGGCCAGCCATACACAGTTCGAATCGTGGCCAATTCAGCAGGAACCATTAATGGGCAGGCTGAATGTACCAAATTGATTGTGATCGATCAACTTGGGTACAACCAGCCTGCCGGATTCTCTTGCGATTATCTCTAGCTAGCTATAATCACTGTGTTGAGCCACTACCCCTTAAAGGAGTTGTAAAGGCAGAAGGATTTTCATCTTAATGCATTCTATGCATTAAGATAAAAAACCTTCTGTATGTAGCAGCACCCGCTAATACTTACCTTGAGCCCCTTCTCTCTCCTGCGATGTCCACGATCTCCTTAGCCGTCCAGGACACTCCTCCTGATTGACTGAGACACAGCAGTGGTACCATTGGGGCGAGAGGGAGCGGGTCCGGTTTCCGTGTCTGAATGGATACACGGAGCTCTGACTTAGCTCGGGTGCCCCCATAGAAAGCTGCTGGCTGAGGGGGCACTCGATAGGAGCGAGGGACCTGAGAAGAGGAGGATCCGGGCTGCTCTGTGCAAAACCAACTGCACACAGGAGGTAAGTATAACAAGTTTGTTATTTAAAAAAAAACAAAAAGCAAGACTTTACCATTACTTTAAAATAACACCAGTGTCAGTGTGTTGATAGCTGGAAGCTTTTATAGCTCTTCATGAAGGGGTAAGGAAAGGTATCTGTTTGAGGGGGTGATAAAAGGTATGAGAAAATAGGACTTTCAACAGATCTCATGAGCTTAAAATAAGTAATAGGGTACTAATTCATCCATCGTAGGGCTCATTTAGACTTGTGATGGGAGGCACTAAAAACACACAGTTCAGCTCCCTGAGACGTCCCCCACCCCAAACTGAATGTGGGTGCACACATGCCTTGATTGTGATGCTTTGCTTCGAGCTCACAGCAAAAATGAAAAAATGATTGTTTCTTTTACATTTTGTGGACGGTACCACCTCAGATTGTGAACCGTTCAATCAAACAAGGACACGCCGAAGCCGTGTGCAGTGCACATGGTTGCAGCACATTGCTGCAGCATTTACAGGGTTAAAATCGGTAGTGAGGTGTCCTATCACCTTCTCATCAACTGTCAAATACCTTTTGAAAAGTGATCCAAACACAAATCACTTTTCAGAAGCATGGCAGTTTATATGCCAGTCTAAATTTTGCCTTAGTGAATCAAATATTTTGTCAGTTTGTAGCATTGTGTTACAAATTGATTTAAAAAAAAGTGAGATTCCCTACCATGGAAATAGGGTTTATGCAAGAGTGAACATATGCAGCTAGATCTTATATTATAAAGCCTGTGGTGTAGTATTAGACTACTACTAGCAGTGCACTGTGTCTAAATATGGCTGTTCAGTTCAGTAAGCACCAGAGTATGACCCAGTACACTGTTCATGTAACTGACCTGGTCAGACACTCCACTGCTTTTTTCTGCAATACAAGGCAGGATGAGGACAATGGTGCTTAGTGGTGTCTCAGTTACTCAGCTCTGCCTGCATAGAATGCTGTTGTGGGAGAAAGGAAAGATGCATTTCCACTGAAAGAATTGGGTATAATAATTCATATTCTTGCAAAGAATCAGTTGCAAATCATAATATGAGAGTGTACAAAAAATAGGTGTGAAGCTTCAACTAGACTTTGACATTCATTATTTTTTCCATGCAGGATTAGACCCTGAAAAGCACCTTGGGAAGACATTGGAAGAGATGAGGCCCCATCTGAAACAGGTAATGTATTATTGTATGCAGATATTACTCACTGGCCACTTTATTGGGTACATCTTGCTAGTACCTGGTTGGACCCCCTTTTGCCTTCAGAACTGCCTTAAAGCGGAGTTCCACCAAGTTAATAGTCAGCAGCTACAAAAAGTGTAGCTGCTGACTTTTAACAATCGGACACTCACCTGTCCCGCGGTCAAGTGATGCGGTCGCCCGTGGGCTCGCTCTTCTCAACCCTCCCCTTGGTGGCACCGGCATCACAAATGTGGGCACCCGGCTTTGGCTTCAAAGCCGGGCACACACTGCGCACACGCGAGTTGCGCTGCGCTGCGCCTTGTGAATGGCCGGCGTATCTTCTGGGACCTGTGACGTGTCCCAGAAGATCACCGAGAGGGAGGGGGGGGAAGGTGATCCTCATTCCGGAGCCGCGGCTCTAGGAGAGGAAGGGGGCCTGGGACCCTGTGAAAACACTTTTGGGTGGAACTCCGCTTTAATTATCCATGAGGCATATCTCCCGTTCCACCACATCCCAAAGGTGCTCTTTTGGATTGAGATCTGGTGACTGTGGAGACCATTGGAGTAAAGTGACCTCATTGTCGTGTTCAAGAAACCTGTATGGGATGAATTGAGCTTTGTGACATATTTTGTGCGCTTTATGCATATCCTGCTGGAAGTAGCCATCAGAAGATGGGTACACTGTAGTCATAAAGGGATGGACATGGTCAGCAACAATACTCAGGTAGGCCGTGACGTTTAACCACTTAAACCCAGCCTCGGAAGGATTTACCCACTTCCGGACCAGGCCATTTTTTGCGATAAGGCACTGCGCTGCTTTAACGAACAATTGCACAATTGTGTGACGTTGTACCCAAACAAAATTGGAGTCCTTTTTTCCCACAAATAGAGCTTTCTTTTCGTGGTATTTTATCACCTCTGCGGTTTTTATTTTTTGCGCTATAAACAAAAAAAGCGACAATTTAAAAAAAATAAAAAGCAATATTTTTTACATTTTGCTATGATAAATATCCCCAATTTTTTAAAAAAAAAACAAATTTCTTATTAATTTTTTTTTTTTACTAGTAATGGCGGTGATCAGCAATTTTTAGCGGGACTGCGACATTGCGGCGGACAGATCGGACACCTTTGACACTTTTTGGGACAATATTTATACAGCAATCAGAGCTATAAAAATGCACTGATCACTGTGTAAATGTCTCTGGCAGGGAAGGGGTTAACACTAGGGGCGATCAAGGGGTTAAATGTGTTCCCTGGGAGGTGTTTCTAACTGTGGGGGGGGGGAGTGTACTGACTGGGAGTAGAGAGAGAACACTGTTCCTGATCATTAGGAACGACAGATCTCTCTCTACTTCCCTGTCAGAACTGGGATCTGTCTGTTTACATTGACAGATCCCCGTCCTGCCTCTCTTTCATCGCGAGTGGCCGGCGGACATTGCGTGTGACGGCCACGCGCATCAGCTCCCCTGCCGTGCAGCAGCGGGCACGCACCTGCTACAGCTATTTAAAGGGCCAACATACCAGTACGCCGATTTGTGGGAACGTGCCGACCTGCCGCCGTATAATGATGGCGGCTGGTTGACAAGTGGTTAAACGATGCTCAATTGGTACTTAGGTACCCAAAGTGTGCCAAGAAATGTATCCCCCACACCATTACACCACCACCAACAGCAGCCTGAACTGTTGATACAAGGCAGGGTGGATCCATGCTTTCATGTTTATGCCAAATTCTGATCCTACCATCTGAATGTTGCAGCTGAAATCAAGATTCCACAAAACAAGCAATGTTTTTACAATGTTCTATTATCCAATTTTGGTGAGCCTGTGCAAATTGTGGCCTCAGTTTCCTGTTAGCTGACAGGAGTGGTACCGGGTTAGCTGCTGTAGCCCATCTGTTTCAAGGTTCGATGTGTTGTGTCTTCAGAGATGGTATTCTGCATACCTTGGTTGTAATGTGAGGTTATTTGAATTAATGTTGCCTCTCTCATCGAACCAGTCTGCCCATTCTCCTCTGACATCAACAAGGCATTTTCTTCAACACAACTTACGCTAAGTGGATATTATCTCTTTTTCCGACCATTCTCTGTAAACCCTAGAGATGGTTGTGCGTGAAAATCCCAATAAATCAGAAGTTTTTAAAATGCACAGACCAGCTCGTCTGGCACCAACCATGCCATGTTCAAAGTCACTTAAATCCCCTTTCTTCCCCATTCTGATTCTCGATTTGAACTTGAGCAAGTCGTCTTCACCACGTCCAGATGCCTAAATGCATTGAGTTGCTGCCATGTGATTGGCTGATTAGCAGTTTGTGTTACCAAGCAATTAAACAGATGTACCTAATAAAGTGGCCGGTGAGTGTTTGTATTTGTTTATGCATAGTGTTTGCTACCAATAGAGATGAGGTGCTTGTTGCCCTATTTGGAACATTTCCCTGTCCCTGCATAGCTGCACACCACTCTTCAACTATCCATTCTCAGCGGACATGGAATTAGTCTTTAAGAACCCACATATTTTTGTTGTTACAGCTCTCTGCTAAGTATGGTGTCCATGTGTGTGGAGAAGGAGGAGAATATGAGACCCTCACCTTGGACTGCCCACTCTTTTCAAAAAAGATTGTTGTGTAAGTTTATTCTTACTATAAACATTGTGTGTGTTTTATGGTAAAGATTCTGTAATATAAATGTCATCTTTACATTATTTTAGGTTTCCCTATCTTGTCCTATGCTTCCAGTATGCATGTTTTAAATCTGTTGTCTGCAGCCTGAGCAGCATGAATTTTCAAGATTTCCAGTTGCTCATATAATCATCAGTTTGGAACCTCATCCTATACAGTATAAAAACTAGAACAAAACAAATCTAACAGTGCTGCTCATCAAACTGCTCAGACATTCGTTTTCTTTTGCTAAACAGGGAAAATTGGAATTTGGTTATTATCTGTAGCTCCTGCTTTGGCTTGTGCTTGTCTTAATTAATAAGCAGTGTTTTCAATTATTATTGTATTGAAGCTGGAGTGGAAGAATTTATAGAGGAATTATAGGCTTCTTTCTTTTTACAGCCTAAACATTCTAACTGGTGGTGCTGGTATGTACAAAGTTGTTAAATCTGTCCATACACAGCTAGGTTTTTATTCAGATATATAGATGTGTGGGTTTTGCTACAGTAACAATTCAATTAGCTGCTATCACTATATAGTGCCGTGCATTCTTAAAATTAAATATAAAGGTGCTGCACTTATTATAACAAAAGATAATATTAAAGTGTTTGTTAACCTAAAAAAATGGATTCTGTTCCCTTAAAGCAGATTAAATAGCACAGTGCTTGTGCTGTACAATCTGCCCCTCTCTAAACTGTAAAAAATGTGGCTGATCCTGCCAACTCCTGCATTGACCATGAAAATCATGGTTGCTGAGCCCAGACTACAGTAGCCAGCGTACGTCCCTCCGTCATCCACAGTTCTTCTTTATTTTCTCCTCTGTCCCCCTCACCCCCTCCTCCCTGCCGGCCAGCTCCGTGTCTGTGTCTTCGCCCCCCCCCGCACGCGTCGCTATTAGTAGAAATAAAATATTACAAATAGTCACTGCCAGCCCATCTATTATAGTTAGGCATACCACACTGTATAAGTCTTTTATTAAAACGAGGCATGTAAATACCTTTTTAGAGCTATCTGCAGGCCGGTCACATGACTCACGGCCGCTCTACACCTCTGATCCAGGGCGGCTGCAGGAGGGGCTGAGCGGCCACGTGACCTCCCCGGCTGACGTCAGGGAGATCTTGACCCCTCCCGCAGTAGCCCAGGGATCAGATGTGAAGAGCGGCCACGAGTGACGTGACCGGCCTGCAGATAGCTCTAAAAAGGTATTTACAAGCATCGTTTTAATAAAAGACTTATACGGTGTGGTATGCTTAGCTACAATAGAGGGGCTAGCTGTGATTTACAGTTTTGTGTTAACCATTTTAATATTATGAGATAAAATATCAATATTGTGAAATGAATGACTTTGTGTATCACTAACAGATAATGATAAATGAACAGTGTAAGGCTCCATGCACACTGGACGCTCTATATAGTTATTTTGGGCGTTGGATTTCTGGCAGAAAAACGCTGCTTTTAAAACTAGCTTTTATCAAGTATTATTACTTCATTAGCTTCCATTGACTACAAAAAACGCCGGACACCGATAAACTCCTGTTTACCGGCGTTTATGAGCGTTAATCGGTGTTTATCGGCGTGTTTATCGGCGTCTAGCGTTTTTTGGGGTCAGAAGAATGACTTTTGAACACCAATTGAGGGCGTTCAGATAACAGCCCAAAAACGCCACTGCTGTTAAATGACAATTAACGTCCAAGTGTGCATGGACAAATAGGATAACATAAAGTGGCATTTTTGGGCTGTTAAAAAAAACGCCAAAAGGACCAAAAACGGTCGTTTATCAGATACAGTGTGCATGGACCCTAATAGTGGGATCAAAACAAACTTCAGAAATCACAGACCACAACAATTGAGAACTAAAAAATGTAATGCATACAAATGTCCTCAAAATCCATACAAAAGATGTGTTCAAAGTCCACAGAAACACAATTACAATGTGAACCAGTGTTGAAA
>BLSH010421709.1:1469109-1494245 GCA_018402905.1 Glandirana rugosa
CACACTGCAGTCAACCAACCCGCAGGGCTCGGAAACCGAACTCGCGTCAAAACCTCTCACCCTCTAAAGATTTTGCGAGACCAAACAACATCAGGGACTTCTTCGGAGTGATCCGCTTTGTACAACCTGCAGATATGTCTGGGTACTTACAACATTGATGATATTGATTGGTGTGACAAGTAACTATACATTTACCTGACGAGACAACAGAAAACAACGAAAATTAACGATGATTTCGTGGGATGTCACAAAGAAAAATATACACATATTGCTTATTTAAATATATAAAATAATGAAGACATAGGAACCTGTATAAAGACGTGGCAATATCAGGGTAACGAGATAAAAAGAAACACTGTAGGGTGCTTTAGTAGCAATTAAAAGCAACAAAAGACAACAGAGCAGTCCATTTACATATCAATGAACAGTGTGGTTAGTTATAGTAGTTACAACATTCATGGGTCTGTATAGACGTCCAACATGTTTCGCCTAGTGAGGCTTCTTCAGGGACTACAACAAACCAGAGCGTTTTAGAAATCTCCCACTCTCCAAAACTGCGCTCAAGCCAAAGGCTCGGGACGCCCAACCAACTGACGTCACACCAAGAGGGGGGACAATGCACATCCACAAACTGCCTCAAACTTTGCCGACTAATAACTAGTTACAGCACTTACAAGCGATGCTCTCACTCAGGGATATAAGGTTGTCAGCTTTAGAAGGTCGACTGAATGTAGTGGATAGCTGAGTAGCCTGGTAACCTCTCACAGGCGTCCATTCATAGGCACTGCCTATTCAAATAAATACAATATATTAACAAAATGCAGCTTAACATATAAATCCATTTGTGATCAGTGTCCAATGCAGAGTGAAGAAATGTCATCAGCACACCAAGGATTCCTCAAAAGAGTCCAAAACTTTAGTCACGCGGTACACATATGGCAAAGTTTCGGAGCCACTCGGGGCCCCTTCGTCAAGCAAGAGACAAAAGACAGTGTCCAATGCAGAGTCCTCCAGATTGCAGTAATCTAAAGGGGTAATGCAGTCTGTGAATCATTAGTGTTCTTGTGCAGTCACTTCTCTATAATTAGTGTAGAAATCACAGTGCTTTGCTTCTCTCCAATGTTCCTGCACTCACTGACATCTGTGGACTCTTATGCAAAGCACCATACACGCTTAGATTGCAGTATCTTTGGTACATGTAGGCTCTTTGCTTCTCCACTTTCCACCGCTCCTCCAGTGCAGTATCAGGATACAGCAGCTGATATGTCTCTCACATGTAGAAAGGATGGCAGGAGGGGCCCACATAACATAATTCTATTTTTTTATTGAACTGCACACAAAGCTTAGTTACAGTCACTTGAAGAGATGTAGAGAAAGACAATAAACAAACAAAATCACTGAACCGGAAGCACCGCGGCAGCGTGCACTCCACCAATTAGGTGTGATGTCACTGGTAGTCTAACGCATTTCACCCCTCTCACAGGGTGTCTTCAGAAGCTCCTTCCTATGGCCTGGTCTGGACTAGCATCTGGCCTTGGATACCATCAATAGCCAAATCTCCAATCTGAATGTTCTATTTAAGGAGACACTTGCCTCTTTTGTTAGTTAAAGCTTTTGTTCAGGGTGTAGCCCACATTGCTTCCCCTCTTCGTTACTGGATAACTCTGTGGCACCTTAACCTGGTTCTTTTGGCCCATCAGAGGTCGTTCTTCAAACCCATTTTAAATATTACCTTGTCTGACCTTACTCCCAAAGGTACCAAATGTATTTATTAATACATCTGTTCAAATATACTCTGCCACAGAGTCATTATGATTATACACACAATATATATGTTGTCCTACTGGACAACTCTATTTTTTGCTTTTAACCGCATTGATTTTTCTGTAAGGTAGTTTAAGCTTTAAATTGATACTAAACCCTCACGTTTTTTCGCCTATATCTGTTACTAATTAATAGGATTACTTGAGAAGTCTAACCTTTTATGTAAATTTCGCTTCTAAGTTGTTTTATTCAGGCTCCATTTTTCCCATTTACGATTGTCCTGTTTGCTGGGTGACCCGTGTATTGCCGATCTCATAGTGTCAAAGCAGATGGGAGGCAGAGCTACAGCGTCCTCCATGCCCGGGGACACAGTGAGTGCGGGTGCAGCCAGCGTTCCTACGCAGGGCTGTAGTCACATAGGTGTGAGCGCATGCACGGGTGACACTATGAGATCGGCAATACATGGGTCACTCAGCAAACAGGACAACCGGAAATGGGAAAAATGGAGCCTGAATAAAACAACTTAGAAGTGAAAATGACACAAAACATTAGACTTCTCATGTAATGCTATTTATTAGTAACAGATCTAGGAGAAAAAACGTGAGGGTTTGGTATCACTTTAAGCTTGTGTAATACCTTCACGGGCACTATTGGTCTCATGCTAATTATCCTCTTCTAATCAAATATTTTATTATTTTATATAGCATGAATGTAATTTAATGTATTTGAACCCATTTTATATTGTATTTGTAATGTTTGTTTGTTTCTTAGCTCTAATGAAGGGGGAGTGTTGTTGGCCCCAGAAACATGTTGACTGTTTTATATGATCATATGATGAACAATTTAAGCATTTTGGACTCTTTTAATATTCGGTGTTGTGCTTATCATAATCAATGTATGCTTCAAACTTTCGGGGTTCCCACTAGAGGGAACCTTGTTTTACATGAGCATCTTTTTCCAAAGAAAACCAGCTTGTTGAATAGATTTGGTTTCTAGACCCTGCAGAATGAAGTTGAAATCCCAGCACCTCTTGATGATTTCTTTTTCAAGCTCACTGGCAAGGTGGCCTTTCTCATTGCTATCATCGCGGCAGGTCCGTGCGTTAGAGGTCTGATCTTATAAAGATCCCTTCCTGGGAGTGGTAGGAGTTATATAGGGGATGTCCTTGCAGCTTCCTTTTGCTGGTACATAACTTCAGCAGCTGTCTAGATAGGTTTCTTGCTTATTGCATATTTATTTGATTAAAACTACTTACAAAAAATTCTTTATTGTTAATTCTTATTTTTTTAGAACGCAACATAAAGTATATAAAACATCCTAATAAAATCCATTAGTACATAATTAGCTTCAGTTGACGTTGAGGCTACATTGTGAAAGCACCTTGTGAGGATGAGCTCTTGCCTCTGGTAAATAAGCCATTGTCTGACTATTTCATTATATCTTTCCTACTTGTTATTTAATTTTCCAACTTTCATTGCTTTATCCCAGTTTGGCTAAGGAAATATATAATTATGTGTTATGTGGCAGGTTTATGGTGGTTTGTGTCTTGCTGTGATAACTGACCCTTTCACTTCTTTATGTAGGCTGGCAGTACAGTGCTGAATTCAGGGGAGCCGTGTCCTTGTGATATAGATCAACTTGTGCCACATGAAACAGAGCTGCACAATGAAACCGAACATAAACCATTGTTTTTTATACCCCAAGAATGGTTGTCAGGTAGTTTTTTTTTTAGCCTTGTTTCACAAGACTCCACTATAATCGAATATGCATTTTATTTCTGTTGTCTCATGTGTTGCTCTCTGTTAACTATTTGTTTTGGTGTGGCTGAAGCCATGGAAAAATTTAAATTAAATGAATGGCTCCTTTTGATTCTGTTCGTTCAGCTCACACATATTGTCTTCAAAGATGATAAAAAAAAAGGAAATTTGATTTTGTTTTTTGAACTCTGATCAAAAAAATGTTCTTTTAAGTTGTGGATAGTTAAAGGAATGGTTAGGGGACTCCTGTTAGGTTGGCCATAAACTGAGCGATTTCCTTTCCTGCAACCAAAGTGTTGATGAGTGATCCCTTCCCGTGGAGCTGTTGTGTTCTCCTGGCAGGAAAGCAGGGAAAGCCATCCTTGGGAGAACACGGTGATTATTGCTAGCGGCTAAAATCCGACAGTCAACTTGGGTACATTCAGTCATGGTTCGAATCTTGGCCGGTTCCTGCTAAACCAGCTGAGATTCAAACCACCTATGGCCAGATTTAGGTTTTAATAGCTGTGCTTGTGTCCACTTCTACAGAGACAGTAAGTAAGGGAACATTTCCACAGTGAAGAGAAAGACCATAATAAAGTCCTACAGGGGTTCTAACCCCCTACTCCTCACTGTCCATAACCAAAAACTGGGCTGGCCTTCCATTCTAATTGCATGGAAACTGCTTTCACAAACACAGCAAAATAATTTAATGGTTGTCTATTGTATTTTTGTCTTCGTTTCCTGGAGCACATATTGTCAGGTTTATGCAGATCATTACAGTCAGAGCAATAAAAGATGATTTCTGTATAGTTGTCATGAGTTACTTTCATTAAAGGCCATGATCACTATAATTTAGGGTGGGTTGAAACCCTCACTAGCTTTGAGTACTTCTTAAGAACCACAATGGTGAGATCTCTGCACCTGAACTCCCAGCTTTATTCAAAGGTCAGTGCTATTTATGAAGACATCTCTTGCTCCTTACTGTATTTTTAATACATTTTTCATTGAATATTAGTGAGACCCCTTTGCTGAAGCCAGTGGAGAGAGACTTTGTAGGGTTGGAGAGAGCTAAAAACTGTAGTGGGTAAGTTTTGATGCTGGAATCTGCTTTAGTGGGGAGTAATTACATTTGTGTTTCTAGTGGGGAAGAATTAGATTTGTGTTGCTGTCTCTGTCCTCATTGGGGATATCTGATCTGTTCCTAGAGTCCTGGGGACCATTGTCACTGTGAAAAAGTGAGAGGGAATCCAATCTTTAAGGGATCATTCACACTTGCTGCAGCCCTTGCCGCTCCTCTGAACAGAGATCCTCAGTGGATCGCTTTTCAAAGGGTGGTCAACAGGCAGCTGGGAGGTGATATGTCACCTTCTCACTATCTGTTTTAACCACGTAAAGCCTGCACTACCACACGGGCCCATTCACATCGGCTTCCGTTTTTACTACAACCGCAAAGCAAATCATTGCCCCCACACATTGTGTACAACCCTGTCCAACCGCTGTTGGGGTTTAGGGGGAAAGAGTGCCCAAGGGGTGTTAAAATTGCAGCTTAACCACCTATTTTTACTGATCAGCTCTCTGTGTAAGCGTGCCCTTGCAGTTGATACCTGAATAAAGGTGGACAGTATATCTTCCTATGAAGACCCTTGCTCCGGAGACAACTGTTGAGGTTTTTCCTAATTTTGGGGACATATACACTTACTTTCTGTTGTGACTCTAGGGACAGGATGTGCTGTGATCTCTCATTATTGGAGGTTCTAAGCCATCCCTACTCTATTCAAAGCTACATGCCGGTACATTTTGGGGATCATTAAAGGTTTGTGTCTAGGAAAAAAAAAAAATCAAATGTATTCAGTATGTCTGAGCACTTTGCAGGCATGACAACACTGCAGTACAGTAGAAGTGCTGCATTGTCAGCTTAAAAAAAGAAGTTAGGAGCACACTGGATTTTTGGTGAATCAACAGGCATTTTCCTGTACAGTACTTATTTTTAAAAAGATAAAACTGGAAATTGTTATGCAAGGGTCAGAGAGAAACAAGCTCAGAGTGTTCTGTAACATTCCCAACTGTGAAGTAGTAAGAAGTAATGTTTCAGATATGTTCAACTTATCTTCAATATTTCCATTATCAAGTAAGTACTACGTAATTGTCATGTATTGTAAAAGGTAATACAAGAATCTGAAAATGTTCTTCTCAAATGCATTCTTGTTTTCAGGTAGCGGTGTCCATTGGTCATCGCAAACATGCAGCGGATTCCGGTGGATTAGTGAAGTTACATCCTATAGCGGTAATGTACAGGAAGCCACCCTCTCGGGCCTGTCATCATTTCAAGGTAAATATACACGGATCAGCCATAACTTTATGACCACTGACAGGTTAAGTAAATAAGATTAATTATCTCCTTACAAATGCATCTGAAAGTGGGTGGGATATACTTGACAGCAAGTAAACATGTTGTCCCTAAAGTTTATGTAGTTTGTTGTGTATGGGACTGCATAACCGCAGACCGGTTAGGGTGCCCATGCTAACCTACATCCACAGCCAAAGACGCCTACAATGGGCATGTGAGGATCAGAACTGGACTGCGGAGCAATGAAAGAAGGCGGCCTGGTCTGATAAATCATGTTGATGGCTGGGTGTGTATACGTCGCTTACCTGGTCAAGAAATGGCAGCAGGATGCAGTAGGTGAGTATGCAAGCTTGTGAATGTAGTGTAATGCTTTGGGCAATGTTCTACTGGGAAACCTTGGGTCCTTCCATTCATTTGAATGCTATTTGACACATACTGCCTACCTAAACGTTGTTCCTGACCAAGTACATCCCCTTGTAAAATGGTATTACCCGAGGGCAATGGCCTCTTTCAGCAGGATCATGTGCCCTGAATTGTTTGAGGTGTTGAGTTGGCCTACAAATCCTCCAGATCTTAAAGCGGTTGTAAAGGCTGAAGTTTTTTTACCTTCATGCATTCCATGCATGAAGGTAAAAAAAAAACTCTTCAGTTTGCAGCTCCTCCCTCAGCCCCCCTAATACTTACCGAAGCCCGATCTTAATCCAGTGATGTGCACAAGACCCGAGGATCTCTCGGGTCGCTCTCTCCTAACTGGCTGAGATGCAAAAGCTCTTGGCTCCTGCTGCTGTCAATCATAACCAGTGAGGTGGGATCAGGGGACGGGGCTGAGCCGTGCTCTGTCTCTTATGGACGCAGAGAGCCAGCTAGGGAGCGAGCACACACGAGTGCCCCCACAGCAAGCGGCTTTCTATTGAGGCACTCGGCAAGGGGGAGAGCCCAGAGCGCCGGCGGGGACCCGAGAAGAGGAGGATATGGGCTGCTCTGTGTAAAACCACAACACAGAGCAGGTAAGTATAACGTGTTGTTATTTTTTTAAAATAAAATTGTTACCTTTACAATCAAAGCAGTAAAAAAACAGCACATTGCTTAGTAAGAACAGCACACACACAGTACACCGCAACACGTTGGCCACACATTTAACCCCTTGATCACCCTATATGTTAACCCCTTCCCTGCCAATGTCATTAGTACAATTACAGTGCATATTTTAGCACTGATCACTTTATTGGTTTCACTAGTTCCCAAAAAAGTGTCAGTTAGGAGTCCGATTTGTCCGCCGCAAATACGCAGTCCTGCTGATCGACGCCATTACAAGTAAAAAATAAAAAATAAAAATTTCATAAATACATCTCATAGTTTGTAGACACTAACTTTTGCGCAAAACAATCAATATACGCTTATTGGGATTTTTTTACCAAAAATATGCAGTAGAATACATATTGGCCTAAATTGATAAAGAAATTTGGTTTTTTTTTTCAATTTTTTTTATTTGAAATGTTTATTTTTTTCAAAATTGTCAGCCTTTTTTGTTTCTAGCGCAAAAAATAAAAAAACACAGAGGTGATCAAATACCACCCAAGAAAGCTCTATTTGTGGGAGAAAAGGACATCAATTTTATATGGGTACAGTGTCGCACAACCACGCTTTTGTCAGTTAAAGTAACGCAGTGCCATATCGCAAAAAATGGCCTGGTCATGAAGGGGGTAATCATTCCGGAGCTGAAGTCATTAATCCAGTAGAGCATCTGTGGGATGTGCTGGAAAAACCAGGCTGATCCATGGAGGCCCCACCTTGCAACAAAGTGCAAGGTGGGGGCCTTAAAGTGGTTGGTTGTAAAGGCAGAAGGTTTTACTCTTCCGTTCACTGACAGACGCAGCCTTCTTATGACACGTGGGGTTATGCTCATATCACTAGGAGTAGACTAGGCAAAAATAAAACAAAAGCATAGGTTGGCCCCTCCCAGGGGGCCGTCCTCACCTTAGCATATAATCCCCCTGCTCTGCATAGCACATCAGTTTTAAATTGCCTAGTGCAAGGAGTAGACCTGGTTCCCTATGGGATCTGCGGTCTCCTGAAGATTTTTTCTAATGAAGACTGCTATCAAGAAGCTGGCTGGTGGTATAGAGGATATCTAGAATCCAAAAACTTTCCCCGGTCCGGCCGACACTATGCGAGCTACCCTTAGCGGGGGCCCGCCGCATGGCGCCCGTTCTGTGCGGGCGGCCAGTGGCTAAAACCCACTAGAGCCCAGTGACTGGTTCGCCTGTCCAGAGGCCTGGCCAGCAGCATGTCTCTCTATGGGGAGGTAAGTCTGCTCCGGGTGGCTACCCGCTGCGCCCGTCGGATTGGTGAGTGGACCCCTCTTCCGTCCTAGGGGCGCGGAGAGTGGGCACCTGGGCAGCTTCTGTGGTAGCCGGCCGGTGGGGGTCTGTTAGTGGGGACACACTGGGTGGTACCCCTTTGAGGATTATCTCCCCCCCCTCCCCCCCCCCCCGCAGTACCGCACCTTGCACTGACCGTTCGGAGCACTGCATTAAGCGGTTCGTCGCCATTCGGTGTGGATCACCGTTCGTTCGTCTGCCGACCACACCATTTTGGTCCCTAAATCCAGAAGTGTTCCGCCAGATTTGCCTCAAGTGGGGCACGCCAGAGGTGGACCTCATGGCCTCCAGGTTCAATCACAAGGTACAGACCTTTGTGTGCAGGACAAAAGATCTGTTGGCTGTCGCCTCGGACGCACTGGTAGCACCCTGGGGTCGGTATCGGCTTCTGTACATCTTTCCTCCTCTAAAGCTTCTACTGCGGGTTCTGCGCAGGATAGAAGCAGAGGGAATCCCGACAATCCTGGTAGCTCCGGATTGTCCTCGGCGTCCTTGGTACGCCGACGTAGTACGGATGGTGACAGATGTTCCGTGGCGTCTTCCACTTCACGAAGACCTACTATCTCAGGGGCCCATCTTGCACCCTGCTTTACCCTCGCTGGCTTTGACGGCTTGGCTATTGAGTGCCAGGTGTTGAGGGATAGGAGTGTCTCGGACTCCGTGATCCATACTATGATTGAAGCACGTAAAAGTACCTCACGTAAGATTTATCATAGGACCTGGAAGGCCTATATTACCTGGTGCGAGGCAGGGGGTTGGAACCCCCGCTCTTATATAGTGTCCAGAGTACTGACTTTTTTGCAGCAAAGACTGGACAAGAACCTGGCGTTAAGTACGCTTAAGGGTCAGATTTCGGCCCTGGCGGTTCTTTTTCAATGGCCCTTGGCGTCTCACTCATTGATCCGTACATATGTACAGGGGGTACGTCATGTGGCTCCTCGGAATACGGTCGCCTCTGGCACCGTGGGATTTGAATCTGGTGCTTTCTGTGCTGCAGAAACCACCATATGAAAAGATTAGGGACATTCCCTTGCGGCTGTTGTCGCAGAAAGTGTCTTTTCTGGTGGCTGTCACATCCGCTAGGCGGGTGTCTGAGTTGGCAGCATTATCCTGCAAGTCACCTTACTTGGTCCTTCATAAGGACAAGGCGGTTTTGCGACCTTCCCCTTCGTTTCTTCCGAAGGTGGTTTCTTCTTTTCATTTAAATGATGATATTGTTCTTCCCTCATTGTGCCCACACCCGTCGCATCCCAAAGAAGTTGAACTGCATTCTTTGGATGTGGTGAGGGCTTTGCGGGTGTATTTGTTTTTTACAGCTTCTTTTCGGAAGTCTGATTCTTTATTTGTGCTGACGGAAGGGTCGCGCAAAGGCATGGTGGCCTCGTCAGCTACCATTTCTCGTAGGATAAGGAAGACCGTGACTCATGCATATGAGATTCGGGGCAAGGTTCCCCCGTTTCCAGTCACGGCTCATTCCACCAAGGCAGTTAGTACTTCCTAGGCGTTTAGACACCAGGCCTCGGTGTCTCAGGTGTGCAAAGCGGCTACTTGGGCCTCAGTGCACACGTTTACTAAGTTTTACAAAATTGATGTTTCAGCATCTTCGAATGCTGCTTTTGGCCGCAAAGTATTACAAGCGGCAGTGTAGGCGCGATTAGGGCCGCCTGAGAGGGCTTTTTCTGTTGGGTACAGTTGTTATAGTTTGCCCACCCCTCTTGATTGGCACAGCTTTGGGACGTCCCCATGTGTCATAAGAAGGCTGCGTCTGTCAGTGAACAGAAGAGTAAAAGGGATTTTATTATAACTTACCGTAAAATCCTTTTCTCTGAGTTCACTAACAGACCCAGCACCCACCCTTCTGTGTTGAGTTTGTACGGCTTGTTACGAACTGATGTGCTATGCAGAGCAGGGGGATTATATGCTAAGGTGAGGACGGCCCCCTGGGAGGGGCCAACCTATGCTTTTGTTTTATTTTTGCCTAGTCTACTCCTGGTGATATGAGCATAACCCCACGTGTCATAAGAAGGCTGCGTCTGTCAGTGAACTCAGAGAAAAGGATTTTACGGTAAGTTATAATAAAATCACTTTTTTTGTATCTTAAAGAGGAACTGCAGTCTGCTCACATAATTTGTAATAAAAAGATCTTTGCATTCTGAAGCTTCCCTCCAACCACTTTGCATATTATTTTATACATAGTGTGATTCTGCACTTGCCACTCAGTCTGGCTGCAGCCATTTTAACTGTGGGCAGCTGAAGCTGCTGCCTGTTCACTTCCTGGATTTACACAGACTCACAGAGGCACACCTCCAGCTCTGCAGCTCTCATTGGCCCTCTTATGACTCATCCCCTTTCCCTTCCTGGCAAACTCTCACAAGAGTGTGAGAGAGAGCTGTGCATGATGTCATAATTCTAGGCTAATGACCAGACAAGAAACAGTAAGTGGACTGTATAAGGTATTTATTGGCAGAAAAAAAATGTTTTACTATCTAAAAGTTAAAACAACAAGGGCAGAAGATTTAATAGATGGAAAGTTGAACAATGACTGAAGGTCATTCTGTGCATTAAGATAAAAAGCTTTCTGTGTGCAGCAGCCCCCTAATACTTAACTGAGGGTCCATCTCAATCCAGTGACATTTCAGGATTGCCTTGGCTGACCGGGACTCTCCTCCTCATTGGCTGAGACAGCAGCGCGGCGCCATTGGCTCCCGCTGCAGTCAATCAAAACCAGTCAGCCAATGAAGAGAGAAAGGGAACGGGTGGGGCAGCGGCTCCATGTCTGAATGGACAAAGGGAGCTGCGGCTTGGCTTCTGTGCCCCCATAGCAAGCTGCTTGCTGTGGGGGCACTCAACAGGAGGGAGAGGCCAGGAGCACTGAAGAGGGACCCGAGAAGAGAAGGATCTGGGCTGCTTTATGCAATACCACTGCACAGGGCAGGTTAGTATAAAATGTTTGTTTGTTTTTAACTAAAAAAAGAAACAAGACTTTACAATCACTTTAAAGGATCTGCTACTGACAGTTTGATGTCAGATACCACAGCATATCTTTAGAGGTTTTATAGTGTCCATGCCTTGACAGGTCAGGGCTGTTTTGGCAGCAAAAGGGGGACCTACTCAATATTAAGTGGGTGGTCTTGAAGTTATGGCTGTAAGGTGGGCATAAGATGACAATACTTTGTGTTCTTGGTCATCATTAGGGATGTTGGGCCTTTACCTCACACATGCCAATAACAGATGAAAAGGTATCCTTGTGTAAGGCTAGTAAACCTGTTTGGGAAGGGCCATAATTGTATACTAATAAGCAAGGTGTGTTCTTTATTATTCTATAAGTCTAAAGCACACACTGCACTTCTAAGACCCAATTAATTATTTGATCTTGGGATTTCTTATCCTTTTCAAAGAACAGTTTAAATAACTCGTATTATCACTGTGGTGGCTGATGGATTTTTACAGCTTATGTTGCAAATGAGGATCATGCTGTGCTCATAAAAATAAACATATTTTGGGCAGTGTATCTTATGCAAGAAACCTGTGTGGAATAGAAGATATGAAAGCTACTACATAAGCACAAATGCAATCAGTAGTCTTGTTTGACAGTTTTGGCGTGGTATGTGTATTCAAGTGTAGAAAATACTGATCAGTGTACGCTTCAGCTTGAAAGTGCAGCCATATAGATTTTTAAAAAAATAGTTCATTGATTTTAGATTGACTTAAAGTGGAGCTGCAGACAAAATGTGTTTTGTTAGTTTTGGATAGCATGATTATACTCTGTCAAGTTTTTACTGGTGTGTGCATTCCCATTTTGGGGATATTTCCTTCCACTTCCTGTGTTGTGTTGTCACTGGAACGGGATATATACAGAATTTCATTAGTGAGTGCATTTGTAGTAATAAAAACTTTAACACTTTCTGCTTTGTATTCAAATTTAAAAAAGAAAGTTTTGGTTGGCATTTTACTTTGTTTACAGGTTATAATCAGACAGTCTGAACTATGTGTATGGGCAGCTTAAAGGGTATCTCCACCTTTAAAGGATAAGTTCACCTTTCATAACATGTTAACCCATATTCAAGGTGTAACATGTTACAAATGGACTGGCCCCGCTCCTCCCCGATCTGACAGCTAGCGTAAATCTTCTCACCCCCCGCTAGATGTCACAATTTAAAAAAAGAACATAGCCAAGTGAGGCTCCACCCACCCGGCCACGTCGCTCATTCACAGTGTATTGTGATTGGAAAACTACAAGAACCGGCATCCTTTGTGGCTGTCGGCTTGTAGTTTTCAATGAACTACCACGGTCCGTGGTAGTTTATTCTCTCTTTATATCAGTGTATCTACTTGCCCGTACGGGGATGTACAGGCACACAGATACACTGGCAGACCTGCTGGAGACCTACATGGCACCAGTGATCTGCTGATCGCTAGTATAATACGTTCTAAATTGCGAACTTCTCCTTTAAACCTTAAAAAAAGGAAAAAAAGATAGATGACTTCCTTACAGCCTCCTCACTTCTCCTGTCCCTACTGCATTTGCTTAGAATCATCCACCGCTCACATCTGCTGGTGTACTGATCTGCACACTTGTAAACTCTGTACACAGCCCCAGAAGCTGTGTAGCAACATAATGTGCAAGGCAATGGATCACGGTCATGGTCAGAGCAGTCATGTGACAGTGCTGACCGATGGTCTCTGATTATTACATGGGCTTTTAATCAAATGCAGATAAGTGCAGTAGGTACAGGAGGAGTGGAGAGGCTGTAAGGATGTAATCTATTTTTTGTTTCTTTCTTTTTAAGATATAAAGGTCTAAAAAGGAAATATGGATTTAAGTTAAAAATATATATATATGCTCGCCTAGATGGATGCAGCATCAATCTGATGTGGAGGGGGCGTCTCGCTGAGAGCCTGAGCCAGCTGCCAGTCCAGGCATCTGGGTGTATCCTGACTGTACAGTCGGGATCTTTTCAGAGCCTGCACTGGCTCTGTGATAGCAGCTAACAGCAGGCTTTAGCTTTAGCCCGCTGCCGGCTCAAAACGAGTCACAGGAGTGCAGAATGAACTGCATACAGTGATTCATAGAAGTACATCCAAAAAAGCTTTGGCTATACTTCTCCTTAATGATCTAACCAGTGTAGGCATTCGGGACTGACAAATGTCAGTGCTGTGTGCGATAAGTAGGAGCAGTTGTACCAAGTCTACATACATGCAATGATGTGGACCTCGTAACCCAATATCTTCCATCCCGGCTGTTCAATATAGTAGTGGATATCTGTTAGCCTAGAAAATTATGAATACCCTTACACAAACTGATTATAGGCAGGAAAGGACTGTTAAGTTCAGCCCTTTGTAAAAGGTTACTTTGGAGCAGTCCCCCTCACCCCCTTGTGACAGCGGGCAGCGATCCTCAACCTGCACCTGCTGTCACACTTTAAAAAAAGTTCAGCAGTGCAGGGCTTTGTCCACACAGCCACCTCATTCATTCATAGCTCTGTGAATGAATGAACTACAAGTCCCATCTTCCACCACGGCCAATGGCTTGTAGTTCTTAATTAACTGTGAGGGCGCTGGTGAGCATGCTCTGAGTTGATTGATTCTTCCTTGTCTGCCTGTATAGAGGTATAGGCAGACAGCTGTACTTGGGGTCTTCAGGAGCCTGACATTGTCCCCATTATCCACTGATAGGGGGGAGCAATGCTTTACTGGCTGCAGTGTAGAAATATAATAAATGCACATTTTTTTTACCTGCAAAATCATGTGCATATGATAATTAAAAAAAAAAGGTGAACTTGGCCTTTGACTATGGTTTTGTTTACAATGGCAGGGCAACATAGGTTGTCATCAACAGACTTCAATAAAGTTTATATGAGACATTCTGGAAATAAGTATCTCTTGTGTTTGCTTCTGGTTTAGTGGCCAAGAAATGTAATTAGAATCATTTTTGAATAATTGCATTTAAGTATGTTAAATGTGTCTAATTGCCTATTTGTTCTGACATGAAAGTAGATGTGGTTTAAACCCATCAGGCAGAGGTCTGAAGGGAGTTTCATGATGATATTTAAACGGAAAAGTGTGACAGACAAAATTCACACTGAGCTAATAAAACGCAACAAGGTTAGAGGATTTGTAGAAAAAATGCCTGACTGAACAGGGGTAAAGTACTGCCTTTTAAATGCATCATTCTGCCCCACGTCGATGTTGTACTTTCCAACTTACCACTAAAAGAATTGCCATCATGCAAGACTTCATCCAACTTCAGTCTTGATTGAAAGAGAATTTAAAAAACAACAGAGTTCAGTAGTAGATAATCACTATCCTTATCTATTTACCATTGTCATTGTAGTTGTAGAAAACATGATTTGGAAGAAAACACAAGCAAGTGTGTTTTGAAAGAAGTGTGGTCAAAATATGTTACTTGGATGTCATAATGGCCTTCATAATGGCCTTCAGACTTTCTGAGTCACTGACCTGAAACAAGTCTGCTTATTTGGGAGTTCTGACTTCACTGGTTGCATACTTGTTCTGGGTTTGTGAATTGAAGCAGCCAGATAGCTAGTTGTGGCGGCCACTATATTTCTCACAGTCAAGCTTTGCTTCACTATTTTTTATTTAATCAGATTTTTTTTAAAGACAGGTTTTTCATTCAAATAGTATAGAAACAAGCTGTCGGACAGGACAGAAAACTCAAGAGTAAAAGAGCATGGAAACCCAAGGTACAGCACATGGATTCCCATTTTTAAACAAAGGCATCATCAAGATACCTCACTTAGGTTACAGGAGTAGGCAATTCATCCACAGGTAACAGTAAAAGCAGTGTTCTCAGCAAAAAACAATAGGATACATCACGCCTATCCATCTAGCACCTATAGCACCAAATGTATGCATTGCAGTACGAAGGAGGTACGTATGTTATTCAAATAGGATGCATCTATTCAGTTCAGATTTCCACTGATCTACGGTTGGAGGGTTAACAGATGCACATTTTAAAGCAAGTATTTTTTTTGTGCAATAAACAGTGTTCTAATGACTGCTAAGGTTAAATTGTCATTCAGCACAGGGGATTCAATGTGCCTTAGAATACACGTAATGGGATCAGGGGTCAGGGTAAAACAATATAGGTAGTTTAACCACTTCAATACCAGGCACTTACCGCCCAGAACAATTTTCAGCTTTCAGCGCTGTTGCATTTTAAATTGACAATTGCACGGTCGTGCAACGCTGTACTCAAACAAAATTTTTATCATTTTGTTCCCACAAATAGAGCTTTCTTTTTTTAGAGTTTTTCTTTGTTTCTGTCACAAAATTTTGTATATAAGTAAATTTTCTCCTTCACTGACGGGCATTGATGTGGCTACACTGATGGGCACTGATGGGGCTACACTGATGGGCACTGATGAGGCAGTACAGATTGACACTGATGAGTTGGCACTGATGATGAGGCACATATATGCAGCACTGATGGGCACTGATAGGCAGCACTTAAAAGCAGCACTGATAGGTGGCACTGATGGGCACTGATGGGCACTGATAGGTGGCACGGATGGGTGGCACTGGTAGGTGGCACTGGTGGGCACTGATAGGTGGCACTGGTACATGGCACTGTATACAGCACTGTGAGGGATGGCACTGGCAGGCATCACATATGGGCACAGTGCACTTTATATCTCTTACCTGGTGGTCTAGTATGGTCTCCCTGGTGGTCCCTAGGTGGCCTCCAGAACGTCCCACTTGGTGGTCCTGGGCGGCCTCCTCAAGGTGTCCCGGGGGGGGGGGGGCTTCCTGCTGGTCCTAGGCAGGCTCCCTGGTAGTCCAGTGTGGCGATCGTGAGGGGGGCTGCATTGGTAAACGTTCAGTGCAGACCCCCCTGTCAGGAAAGCAAACGGTCGGTTCTCTAGTACTCCCCAGCTCTTCCTGTTTACACTGTGACCAGCCGGGATTGGTCACGGCTGATCACATGGTAAAAAGCTTCTGTGGGTGTGCGATCGCGGGTTAGCCTGAGAACCTCAATAGACGTCCAGTCAGGATAACAAAGCCACCGCCCGGTGTCATTTTTCAATAGGCCGGGCAGGAAGTGGTTAAGGTGATAATAACCCCATTCCAATAACGTTTGCGTTTTGGGCATCTCTACAATACTTGTCATCACTACGTGGAGGGTTACTTCTGATACAACATGAATACTCCCTGAGATCGATTTTATAAAGAAAGTCTGGTGTACGGTACATCCTGTGCAAAATAAAAAGTTGTGTCGCTCCATGCAGGAGAGAGCAAAACCAGCTGACCATTCTGCACAACATCATCCAGAAGCTCCTTAGACAGTAGACCCAGATCTTACAAGGGTGAGGAAATGTACACAGAAAGTTTAACAATTGCATGTAGGATGTTGAGATAAGATTCAGCTTGAGGAAGTGTATCAAGCAAAGGTGTGGGAGAGAAAAGGAGCCAAACCCTGTGTATGAAGCTCATGGTGCAGTTGTAAATATTGATGGAACCATTTTTGATTGAGGCCAAACTCAAACCAGCCATTTTCAGTCAGGGTGCCTATGAATTGGTGAGCTGCAATATATACAATTTCTGTTTTTGACTTTAATACCACGTTAAAGTGGTTCTAAAGATAGATTTTTTTTTTATCTTAATTTATTCTTTGACTGACTTTCCCCCCAAGCCCCACCTTATACTTACCTGAGCCCAATCCCTAACCCAATCCAGTGCTGTGCCCATGAGCACCATCACTGCTGTCTCTCTCTTTCTCTTCTCACTGTTTCTGCAAACAGCAATGGGATCCATTGGCTCCTGTGGGGGCGGGCGTATGTGGCCTTTCTAATTGGGGGAACTGGTCAAAGGGGAGCAGCCGAGGAGGAGGATCGAGGTTGCTCTGTGCAAAACTGTTGCACAGAGCAGGTAAGTATGGCATGTTTGTTATTTTAAAAACTTTTTTTTTTTTCCTTTACACTCACTTTAAGCTTTTCTAAACCATAATGCTGCTTCTGTCAGATAAGCCAGCCATTATATATTTTGCACTTCCATCCTGCAGTAACCCCTGTCCTTATTTAAATTTTTAGTCTTTTACAGGTACAGTAAGTCCCTTGCTTATGAACCTTTAGGCCTCATGCACACTGGACATTATAAAAAGACCAGTAGCATTAGCTGTAGAAAGCTGTGGCTGTAGAATGAGGTTTTTGCAGTAGCGCATTTCTTTATCGTTCATCACGGGACACAGAGTGTTAATTCAATACTGCTGGGTTATACGTTACCTTCAGGTGAATGGACACTGGCAACCAGTAGACAGGAAGTTCCCCTTATATAACCCCTCCCACTCCGGGATTACCTCAGATTTTTTGCCAGTGTCTGCAGGCAATGGTCGTGGCTGTGAGAGCTCTTCAAAAACTCTTGACATCCCAGAAAGTGGATGTTTTATCGGATCCATTCAAACGGCAGAAAGCTAAAGGGATGTTACCCGAGCCTCGATCGGACGAGGTTTTGCCTGTAATGTGTTAAGTCACTGCACCCTTAGTTTGTTGGAAAATCCTGGTCTATCTGCCCAAGGAAGATTCCATAAGGGTGCTATACAGGTCCAAGGGAGTGGCCCGCAATTTAAAAGGGAACCGGTCCTTGAAGGTCCTGAGTGACAAGGCCTGCTGTGATGGGTGAAGGCTGGCTCCTAAGATTAGGAAGCCTGCGGTGGGGAATGGAAAGTACTTTCCCCTCTTTAAAAAAAAAAAAAAAAGCTAAAAAAGAAATTCCTGGCTATTGCCTGCAGTACCAGTGCTACAGAAACCAGAGGGCGCTGTTCTGCAGGAAGAAAAAAAGTGTGTCTTTGAAAGCAGGAAGTGGAAGCCAGCATCTTTAACCAGTTCAGATCCGCAATATAGCCAAAAGACGGCTACAGCGCGGCTCTGAAATGCCCGGAGGATGTCTATGGACGTCCTCCTTTGTGCACGCTCCCCGCACGCACTCGCAGCCTGCGGTGGCGCGCTCTCGCGGACGCTGCGTGGGCGTGCCCGCGGGTCGGGCGGACTCGGACTCCGCCTGAGACCCGCCGATCACATGTAGCAGCTGCAGAACGGGGAACCGCCGATGTAAACACGGCGGTTCTCCGTTCTGTGACAGGGGGACATAACAGATCTACTGATCCCTGTCGCTGGGATCAGTTAGATCTGTTATGTCCCGACCAGCCCCGCCCCCCCACAGTTAGAACACTGTTAACCCCTTCACTGCCCCCTTCAGGTTAACCCCTTCACTGCCAATGACATTTATACAGTAATCAGTGGACATTTAAATTTCTGATTGCTGTATAAATGTCATTGGTCCCAAAAATGTGTCAAAAATGTCCGACATGCCCGCTGCAATATTGCAGTCCCGATAAAAAATCGCAGATCACTGCCATTACTAGTAAAAAAAAAAAAAAATAGTAAAAACGCCATAAATCAATTCCCACAGTTTGTAGACGCCATTACTTTTGCGCAAACCAATCAAAATATGCCGATTTGCAATTTTGTTTTACCAAAAATATGTGTATGCAATTGTCATTCAAAAGCCTAAAATTGGTCTGGGCAGGAGAGGGGTTTAAGTGCCCAGTAAGGAAGTGGTTAAAAGGGCTGGTCGGGCATCGCCGGCACTTCTTGGCTGCAAAGGGCCACAGAGCTGGAGTCCTGAGGGCATGTGAGTCTGAAGGGGTCTGGGCACGGTGGCTGCAGGTAAGGGAGGCCAGGGGGAGGCTGTATTAAGCGGCTGGGCTGTTCACAGAGCTCTTCTTAAGGGGAAAGTGTCCTTTTTTCTGGGTTTTGCAAATGTCTTCCAGAAAGAAGGAGAGGGGGATGGCATTTAAGGGAGCCAGTGCACCACCACCTGCGGTAGAGGAGCCTGGGTTTACTGCCTATATTGCCTCCCCTGAAAGACCTGGAGCAACAGGCCTATCTGAGCCTCTTCGCTGTTCAGGCATTGTGGCTACCATGAATGCATCTGATCCAGCCTATGTCACTAAGGAGGATTTGGCTGCAGCTTTAGGGGGTCTCGTGAGAAAAATAGCCAGTATGATTGTGGCTATGCCTCAAGGTAGGAAGAGGGGGAAAGGTCCTCTTCTTCGGGCTCTGGTCCTAGGGAGAACCTAGCCGAGCACGGAGACACCCGTCCCCATGGAGGTACCCCTGACATGGGTCCCGATTGGGTTGAGGATGCGGATGAGGTACCAAGGGGTGACCCGGATGAAGGTCAGACTGACGATTCTTCTTCCGAGGAGTCAGATTCAGAGGAACCATTTTCAGCTTCTAAATCAGAGAAGCTGTTGGTGTCGGCCTTGATTGAGCTTGTAAGGTCCGGCTTTAAGTTACCCTTAAGTTAAGGTGTCTGAAGCCTCATGCTCTGCTCTGGGATTGTTTCGGCCTAAGCAAACTTCCCAGGCAGTTCCAGTCCACCCTCTGCTAGAGCAAGAGATATATGCAGACTGGGATCACCCGGATCGGGTGTTCATGCCTCCTAAAGGGTTCTCTCAATTGTATCCTATGGAGGAAAAATTCAAAAAGAAATGGAGCATGCCTTTGGTAGATGAAGCAATTTCTTCAGTCAATAAAAGTTTGACTTGCCGGTTGACAATGCGCAGAGCTATAAAGATCCTGCCGATAAAAAACTGGAGTCTCTGCTTAACCGATTCCCGACTGCGCGCAGTATATTTACTGTTGCAGGGTGGCAGCGTCCCACGAATCGCCGTATATAAGTGGCGCCTCACGCGTGCGCAGCTAGTGGGCGGGAGCGTGCTCTCGTGCCCGCCGCACTCTTCAGGAATGTGCCCGCGGCTCGGGCGGACCCTATGTCCGCCGGCGAGCCGCAGTGACCTGCCAGAGAGAGAGAACAGGGAACCGCCGATGTAAACAAGGAGGTTCCCCGTTCTGTCAGTGGGCATGTAAGAGATCTGCTGATCCCTTTCACTGGGATCAGTTAGATCTCAGGCCCATGGTATCCCAGCCCCCTCACAGAACACGCCTAGGGAACACAGTTAACCCCTAGATCTCCCCCTGCAGGTTAACCCCTTCACTGCCAATGACATTTATACATTAATCAGTGGATATTTAAATTTCTGATTGCTGTATAAATGTGATTGGTCCCAAAAAAAGTGTCAAAAATGTCCGACATGTCCGCCCCAATATCAACGTCCCGATACAAATCGCAGATTGCCGCCATTACCAGTAAAAAAAAAATGTAAATGCCAGAAATTAATTCTCACGGTTTGTAAACACGGCAACTTTTGCTCAAACCAATTGATAAACGCTGATTGCGATTTTTTTCTTTTTTTTTTACCAAAAAATATGAGGAAGAATATAATTCAGCCACAACCGATGAATACATTATTTTTTTTATATATTTTTTTAGATATGTATTTTAGCAAAAAGTATAAAAGAAATGTTTTTTTTTTTTTGCAAAATTGTCGCTCTCTTTTTGTTTATAGCGGTGATCAGAAATGACGCAGAGGTGATCAAATACCAGGAAAAGAAAGCTCTATTCGTGGGAAAAAGGGAGACAAATTTTTTTTGGGTACAACGTCGCACAACCGCGCAATTGTCAGTTAAAGCGACGCAGTGCCAAATCACAAAAAGTGCTGTGGTCCTAACATGGGAAATCCATCCGGGGGTGAAGTGGTTAAAGCTTCTTTTGCGGTGGCTGGGTTAGTGGTTCAACCTGCTGTAGCAGTTATTGGCATTTGTCAGTCTGTCATGGATCATGTCAAAAGATTGGTTAAAAATCAGCCTTCCCAAGGGGAATCTTCTGAGGAGTTATCAGAGGCTTTATGCTTTGCGGTAGAGGGATTAAACGACTCAATTCACCAGATGCCCCGGTTTGCGCGGTTGTCAGTACACATGCGCAGGGTGTTATGGTTGAAGAATTGGTCCGCAGAAATGCCATGGAAAAGATTGCTTGCTGCTTTTCCCTTTCAAGGAGAAAGTTTATTTGGTGAGGAATTGGATAAAAATATCCCAAAAATTTCTGGAGGTAAAAGTGCACTGCTCCCAGTTAAAAAGGTGAGTAAGCGCCCTTCCTTCAAAATTCCAAGCTCTCCTGGACCGAGCTCTGCATCTTCCAGGCAGTTCCAATGGCCTCAGCAGGCGGGATTTAGAAGGCCTCAGGGTCAGGGCCAGAAAAAACCCTGGACCCAGAAGTCAGCCAAGCCTAATTTCAAGTCGGCCTTGTGAAGGGGTGCCCCCACTCACAAGGGTGGGGGGGAAAGGTTACTGCGGTTTACAGGAGTTTGGTTAAGGGTGGTGCAGGACAAATTGGTCATTTCCACAGTAGCAGGAGGCTACAAATTGGAATTCAGGGAGTTTCCTCCCTGCCGCTTTCTGGAATCCAATATATCCATAAATCCTGTAAAAGGATTTATTATTCCAGGCCCTAGACCAGCTAAGGGTGCAGGGCTTGATTACAGAGGTTCAAACAAGCGAAAGGTTCAGGGGTTTTTACTCAAACCTCTTCACGGTGCCAAAACAGAACACAGAAGTAAGGCCCATCCTGGACCTAAAGTCACTCAATCAGTTTCTGGTGGTGCGACATTTCCGCATGGAATCGATTCGCTCGGTAGTCACTACCCTAAGAAGGGGCGAATATCTGGCATCCATAGATATCATGGACGCATATTTGCACTTCCTGATATTCGATCCTCACCATAAATGTCTGCGCTTTTCAGTAGAAGGGCGTCATTTTCAGTTTGTGACACTGCCTTTCGGCTTGGCCACAGCCCCCTGGGTGTTTTCAAAAGTTTTAGCACCGGTATTGGTATCCCTAAGAGCAATGGGGATATCAGTAATAGGATATCTGGACAATCTACTTCTCAAGGGTCAATCAAGACCAGAGGTAGAACAGAACGTGGCCAGGACGGTGCAGTGCTTAGAAAACCTAGAGTCGGTCCTGAATTTAGAAAAATCGGCCCTGAGATTTTGATCCTAGATACAGCCCAGGCAAGGGTGTTCTTACCAGAAACAAAAGCAAAGGACATAAACAGATGGTAGATCTTGTAAAAATGGCAAGGCAACCTTCTATAAGGCAATGCATGTGGTTGCTAGGCAAAATGGTGGCTTCATTCGATGCAGTCCCCTATGCGCAATTTCACACCCGGTCCTTAAAGAACAATAAAGGGGTGGACAATAGGCAGGCAGACTAAGTCGTCAGCAATTGATGCTGGAGGGATGGTCTCTGCACTCCGAGAATCTTTCAGCAGATCTGTCAATGTTGTGGTACCGCTGACATAGACATGATGGCATCCAGGTTCAACAGCAAACTGGACAAGTTTTTGTCCAGAACCCGGGATCCATTGGCAGTCGGGACAGACACATTGATATGCCCGTGGGATCAGTATTCCCTAATCTATGTATTTCCTCCAATACAGCTTCTTCCGTGATTGCTTAGCAAGATACGCGAGGAAGGGAGACCAGTGACCTTAGTGGCCCCAGCATGGCCCAGGAGAACATGGTATGCGGAGATTGTGAGGTTAACGGTAGGAAATCCATGGGTGCTTCTATGCCGTCCGGATTTACTGTCTCAAGGACCCATATTCCACCCTACTTTACGCTCGCTAAATTTAACGGTGTAGCTGTTGAATGCAGAGTCCTAAAAGATAGAGGCATTTCGGATTCAGCCCTGCCTACTCAATGCCAGGCAACCCGTGTCTAGAAAGATTTACTTACAGGGTTTGAAAGGCATACATATCTTGGTGTGAATCCAAGAAATGGCATCCTTGCAAGTATTCTTTTGGGAGGATAATAGAGTTCCTACAATTAGGAGTAAGGCCTCATACACACAGGCGTTTTGTAATGCCACGTTTTTGGGTGTTTTTTGCTGCTCTCCATGTTATTCAATGGCCATCTAAAACGTTGATGTTTTTCAGGGGTAGAGGGCGTCAGCGTTAGTGAGCTGTAGCTAGAACGCGGGACCAGTTCTGAAGCTGCAGCGTCATGGCGTTTTTGACGCCGAGCCGGCAAAACGCTCAATGACGTTGCTTAACGTTGTATACATAGCGTTAAGCCTCGTCAGGCATTCTATTCAAAATCAATGGTTCCCTATGGGAGCCCATTGATTTGAATAGAAGCCGCACCAGAAGTCGGATCACAGTGTGTGTGATGGCCCGCCCCAGGATGTGACATCATGAGGGTGGGGCTCATGATGGCGTCATTGTGTTGCCCCGCCCCATGCCAATATAAGGCAACCGCGCAGCACGGACCCGGCATTCGAGTGGAAGAGAGCGACGAGTCAACATCTCCAGAAGAAGAAGAAGCAGCAGCGGCGGGAGAAGCTAGCCGGGGAGACAGCGGCAAAAGAGCAGAAGACCCCTCAGAAGACAGAAGACCCCGCAAAAGAGCCGAAGAAAGAAGACTGGGGAGAAGATTCCGGAGCGGATTTAATAAAATATTTTAAAAAGCTGTGTAGTGGTTTTTTTTTTTGTACACTTTTTTTCCCCCAGGTAAATGGGTAGGGGTACGATGTACCTCATACTCATTTACATAGAGTGGGGGGCCTGGCATCTAGGGGCCCCCTTATTAAAGGGGGCTTCCAGATTCCGATAAGCCCCCGCCCGCAGACCCCGACAACCAACGGCCAGGGTTGTCGGGAAAAGGCAGGTGCTTTGGGTGGGGGGCGCAGAGCCCCCCCTGCCCCAGAGCACCCATACTCCCCATGTTGAGGGCATGCGGCCAGGTACGGTCCAGGAGGGGGGGGGCGCTTGCTCGTCCCCACCCCCTTTCCTGGCCTGCCAGGCTGCGTGCTCGGATAAGGGTCTGGTCTGGTACAGGAGATTTTTTCAGCATGGGTGTTCCTCTTAAAATCCATGCCAGATCGAAGAGCCTGGTATGCTCATGGGGGGGGGGAACCCCATGCAAATTTTTTGCGGGGGTTCCCCTTTAAGACCCCTAGCACACAAGTGGCGCCGCAAGTCGGATCACCGTGATCCAACTTCTGGTGCTGTTTCTATTCAAATCAATGGGCTCCCATAGGGAACCATTGATTTTGAATAGAGGCAGAAAACGCCGCTGAAAGCTAATGTGAAAAAACGTGCATTGACGTCAATGCAAAACGCCGAGAAAAATGGCAATTTTTTCCCCTGACGTCAGGCCCGGCGTTTTGCTTATTTTTTTGCAAGCGCCTGTGTGTATGAGGCCTAAGACCGATTGCGTCGCACTCCTTGGTGTGAACATTTATTAAGGGGGCTATGCGGCTGATTCCTCCAGTGAAAGCCGCCCTTACCCCCTTGTGATCTGAATCTGGTGCTGTCTACACTATAGAATAAGACCTTTGAGCCTATTAGGCAGATTCCTTTAGTCCTCTTATTGAGGAAGTTGTTTTTTTTGGTCGCCATGACGTCAGCAAGACGAGTGTCTGAATTGGCCGTCCTATATTGTAAGGAACCTTTCTTAGTTTTACACCAGGATAAGGTAGTCATCCGGCCTTGGTGGGATTTTTTGCCAAAAGTGGTTTCCAGGTTTCCCCTCAACCAGGATATTATTTTGCCCTTCTTTTTTCCAAGTCCAGAGACTTCTGAGGAAAAATTATTACACACACTTGATGTAGTTAAAGTTTAAACTTGTCAGCATTAGAAAGACTGACTCCCTTTTTGTTCTGCCGGAAGGCCCAAAGAAGGGTCAGGCAGCAACCAGCTCAACTATTGCTAGGTGGATTCACCAGGTCATTAGCCAGACATATGGGCTAAAGGGTAAGGTTACACCTTTTGGTTTGAAAGCCCATTCTACCAGAAGGATGAGTATGTCATGGGAAATGCATCAGCAGGTGTCTATGTCCCAGATTTGCAAGGCTACTACTTGGTCTTCGTTGCATACCTTCACCAGGTCCTACCAGGTGGATGTTAGGGCGCAGGCAGGCCCGTAGATAATTTTTTGTCCTGGGGGGGTTCAGCAGCGGGTACCAAGTGGTGAAGCGTGG
>BLSH010421709.1:1494255-1508733 GCA_018402905.1 Glandirana rugosa
CCCGAAAGTTTGGTTTTCCACATTGGAATGGGAAATCGGGTATACAGACCGATTACTGGACCACTTAGGTGGATCGTTATCAACTCGACCAACGACGGACTGGGAAGAAACCCGGAAGGCCGTCTTGTTTTTCCCTCAGTCAGAAAGATTACGACTGTTCAAATTTGAAATTGATGTAGTTCACACACATTATTAAAAAGGAGTCTTCAGAGACCTGAACCTTTTTTCTTCCCGTTTTATTATAGGACCAACTCCCCTTTGGACCTTTGGTGAAAACCGTTTTTTAGGGTGGTTCCGGCCTACTGATGGAATAGAAAGAAGGGTCAGGCAGCAACCAGCTCAACTATTGCTAGGTGGATTCACCAGGTCATTAGCCAGACATATGGGCTAAAGGGTAAGGTTACACCTTTTGGTTTGAAAGCCCAGTCTACCAGAAGGATGAGTATGTCATGGGAAATGCATCAGCAGGTGTCTATGTCCCAGATTTGCAAGGCTACTACTTGGTCTTCGTTGCATACCTTCACCAGGTCCTACCAGGTGGATGTTAGGGCGCAGGCAGGCCCGTAGATAATTTTTTGTCCTGGGGGGGTTCAGCAGCGGGTACCAAGTGGTGAAGCGTGGGGGGGGGGGTCGGGGGGAGAATCAAGCAGCGCTGTGTGGGTCGGAGCGAGCATGCACTGTGTGCCCCATAGCAAGCAGGGTTGTCATTAAGATTTCACTGACACCCACTGTAGATTGCAAGGGCAGTGTAATTTGAATGTGGTGCAGGATCAGGGCCACCTTTCATATTGATTAGACCCTGGGCAAACATTTTCTTCGTGCCCCATTCACATCATAACTGCTCACTGATTGGTTGCTGATTGGTTGCTGGAGGTTAAAGCACATCATTACCTCTCACTAATTGGTTGCTGGAGGTTACAGCACATCATCTCACTGCCTGCACAGTGCATACCATGGACTGGGGAGGTGGGGGACTCACCAATAGACAGAAAACTTCTAGAACGTGTTATTAGCAATGAGCAGAGCACAAACACCTATGAAAGTAGGGACTGCAGTGTGTGTGTGAAAGATTCCTTCATGGTGAAAGGTCTACTTAAAACCAGAACAGCTTGTTCTGACTCTCATACACTCCATTTGTTGTGTGGATGTATAGCTTGGTTTGAGACTGCATCCCAGTGATGGCCAACCAATGAGGTTTTCAGTGCCTCAACTGCAGCCGCTGACACACCAAAGGGTTGTGCATATCATTTACTGCCAGACATACTATGTGAGATGGTCAGAGACTACAGGCGTACAAGAGATGGTCAGAAACTGCAGGCGTACTACAAGAGATGGTCAGAAACTGCAGGCGTACTATAGGAGATAGTCAGAGACTGCAGACATACTACAGGAGATGGTCAGAGATTACAGACATAGTACAGGAGATGGTCAGAGACTGCAGATGTACTACAGGAAATGGTCAGAGATTGCACGCATACAAGAGATAGTCAGGGACTGCAAATATACAAGAGCATGTCAGAGACTGCAGACGTACTACAAGAGATGGTCAGAAACCGCAGACGTACTACAGGAGATGGTCAGAGATTGCAGACATAGTACAGGAGATGATCAGAGACTGCAGACATAGTACAGGAGAGGGTCAGAGACTGTAGGTGTACTACAAGAGATGGTCAGAGACTGCAGACTTCTACAGGAGATGGTCAGAGACTGCAGGCGTACAAGAGAGGGTCAGAGACTGCAGGCGTATTACAACAGATGGTCAGAGACTGCAGACATACTACAGGAGATGGTCAGGGACTGCAGGTGTACAAGAGAAGGTCAGAGACTGCAGACGTACTACAGGAGATGGTTAGAGACTGCAGTTGTACTACAGGAGATGGTTAGAGACCATCCATGTACTGTCTTATCTCCTATCCCTGTACATTGTCTGCTGAACACTCACAATGGCCCTTCCTGATCACCATAATAGGTGCTGTCGGTGTCCCCCCACACCACACATGTCATTTACTTACTGTTTGACAGGTTACAGACATTCAGCATGGACTGTACCTCTCCCCCCCACTGATCACAGGTCTGGTTATTAGAGGGTGGAGTGATTGGCTGTTAGGGGGATGTGGAGATCACGTGATGGCAGGTCAGGCAGTGGTTGGTTGGAGATTGCAAGAGATGATGGAGCACCAAGCCGGGAACCGAGCCGCACAGCTGTAGTCCAACTCCACCCCAGTAGTATTTGGCAGCCATCTTATTTACGGGCAGCGCAGGTGCAAGTGGCAGCTGCTTTGTGCCCCACAACAATGACTGGGGCTGGGCCCAGGGCAGCTGCTTCTTTTGCCCCACGTTAAAGACAGCCTTGTGAGGGAGTTGCGTTTCAGGTTTTCTGCACCACATCCTAGTGTGAACCAGGGCTTATTATTGCCTTTTCAACACAATTAAAAAAGGGCCTGGGCACTGAGGGCAGCAAACAGTCCAGCCTGGCTTTGGCAGCAATGTTGTTGTGCCTGGCAAACCCTCAGCCCTTTGGCTCTGCAGTCAGCACCACAACATAGCTGACAGAGCCAGGCTTTACTGTCAGTACCAACCTAGCAGTGGAAAATGGTAACCCACGACTTGGGTGATTAGTGAATAATTTTGCCAGTTGCCACAGACTCATTTACCTCAGTGGCAGCACAGCAGTGGTGGCAAGTGGTCTGTGATGACCATCTCTCAGGCAGCAAGCTAGCCGAAAAGGAAAGTACTGCCTCGTTGCATGTTCTCTGCTCCATTTTCCTCTGAAGTCCAAGGCGGGAAGTACAGAGTGTAGAGCCACCCGCTCCGCTGTGTCTACGATCTGTCTGCCGGGAACCCAGCACAGCCTGGTCATAACAGCGTGACGTAAGTGCCTGTGACTGTGTGCCTTACATCCGACCTGCTGCATCCACTTCACCCGCAATACTGACTGCTGTGCTCCGCTGTTTGTTGTTGCGGTTCTGGGCCCATGAGAGACGACAGGGCAGAGACACTTTTTATTTTTGGCAGGATGCTCTGGGGGGGTTTGAACACCCCAAACCCCCCCCCCCTTATCTACAGCCCTGGGCGCAGGAAGATACTGCGTTTGGTCACAGTGTGCTGCAGGCAGCAGTCTAGGTCCTTTGTCCAAGGTGGGCTTAGGATTACTGTGTTCCCTCCCCTCAAGGGATATTGCTTTGGGACATCCCAGCAGTAATGAATTAACGCTCTGTGTCCAGTGATGTACGATAAATACAGATTTTTCTCCAGTCATTCTTCCTGGACGGCACAGCTGAGATGACTGGTCTCACCTGGACAGGAAACACAATCAAGAACTGAGTTTAAAAGGCCCCACCCTCCCTCTGCCCCTCAGTTTTTGATTGTGTTTCCCACAGGGATGCAGCGAAACAATTTGTTATGTTCTTTTCCTGGATCAAGGCCTGGGGCTGAGGTCCTCCCCCCTGGACACCGGCCCTGTAGGCAGACCAGAGGTGGATGCCGGCCGAGGAGCTTGCTTGGTCCAGGGGGGGAATTCCCCAAAGATTTCTCAGGGGGGCAGGAGAAAACGGAAGAGACCCCCTGAGAGCTGGGGGATCCTGGGGACAGTGGTGTCACCCAAGACCCCAGGGACCATATTCCCACTCACTCCTCCTACCTGACAGTGGTGGAGGGGATGGAGGAGGCTGTCAGTGTGGCCGCTACGGGGGAGGAGGGGGTCTCCTGGCTGCTGCAGTAAGGATTCCTCCAGAGTGCAGGGTCTTCAGACTCACGGCGCTCCTGAAACTCCCAGAGCGGGAGAACGCGGTGTCGGCGGCTTCCGGGTCAGCTGACGCCATGGGGGTGCGCGCGCGCGTGCACACGTCTCGCGTCATTTCCGCCGCCAGAGGTCTACTTCCTGAGACTCCGGCAAGATGGGGGTGGCCATCGGCGTGCGGTGAAGCACGTGAAGACAGCAAGAGAGAGGGGTCCAAGCTTCCCTTTTCTCCATACTGAAGCCACCAAAGGGGGTCCCTGAGGTGAGATGGAGAAGGAAGGTGGTCCGGAAGGGCCCTCAGCACACGAGGAGACCACAGAGGGTGAGTCTACCTGGCTGAGGGGGGGAGCAAGGCTAGGGGGAGCCCTATTCCTTACCCCCCCCCCATGATAGCGGGAGCTGATGTATTTTTTCCAGAGACAATACGTCCTGCCCAGGGGTCGTCCACAAGACCTAAGTCTAAGGCCCCCCCTCGCTCCAAGCGTTGTGGATATTGCAACGATAAGCTCCCGCACTCAAAGCCCTTCTGCTTCAAATGCATACATAAGCTAGCAGGCAAAGAGACCGCACAGGTCATGAAGGATTGCCTTGCATTACAGTCTGAGATGCTGTCTACCCTTCAGGCCTTTAAGTTTCCTACAGGGACTAGCCAGCAATCAGGATACCTCTCAGGTAGGGAAGGCTCCTCTTCACAAGAGGGAACTTCAGGCTCAGGGGGTCCCTTCAGAGTGCCAGTGGGGCATTGCTCAGATGAAGAAGGGTCCGAGCACTCGGAGCCAGGCACTCCTGCGGAGGGGGTGGACTCTGATCAGGATAGCCAAAACAGTGAGGAAGGTAGACCTGGCAGACACCTTTTCTCCTACGTTCACTGACAGACGCAGCTCTTAATTGACTTGTGGGGTTTATGCTTGTCCCACTAGGAGTTAACTAGGCAGGGAAAAGAACAGCTGGCCCCACCCATGGGGCCGACCTCTCTTCCCACATAAACCATCTACATAGCATAGCTCAGCAGTTTCAATGCCTAGTTTGCAAGGAGTTGACCCGGCTTCCCTTTAGGGGACTGCGGTCTGATTGTGACCGTTTTTTTCTTGTTTTTTCGGTCTGGCGTCAACCCCTCGAGTCTTCACAAAAGTGGTAGCTCCAGTATTGGCGTTACTGCGACAAAGAGGCATTGCGATAGTAGCCTACCTCGACGACCTGCTCCTGAGAGCGGAGTCCGCCTCGGCTCTGGAGGAGAATGTGAGAATCACCATGACCTCGCTACAGGACTTCGGCTGGTTGCTCAACCTGCAGAAGTCGACGGTCTCTCCATCTCGTCGCCTGGAGTATCTGGGTCTGATTCTAGACACAGAGCAGGCGAAGGTGTTCCTTCCTCCAGCCAAGTTGCTGTCACTGCAGTCTGCGGTGCGGTCCCTGCTGTCGCACCAACGGTCTTCATTACGATTCTGTATGCGGGTGCTGGGACTCATGGTCTTGACTTTCGAGGCGATACCTTACGCCCAGAGTCACACTCGACTTCTCCAGGGAGCGATTCTGTCTCGGTGGGACAGGTCTCCCCGGTCCTTGGACCTACCTATCCGCCTGAACTCCCAGACCAGGGCATCTCTGACCTGGTGGCTTCGGGACTCGGCGTTGACTCAGGGGAAGTCGTTCCTGCCCCTTCAGTGGGTCATCATCACCACGGATGCCATCCTTTCAGGTTGGGGCAGGATCCTGGGGCAGCTATTTGCCCAGGGCCATTGGTCGACACAGGAAGCTCGTCTCCCCATCAATGTGCTGGAGCTGAGAGCAATCAGACTATGCCTATCTCACTGGACAGTGAGGTTACAGGGTCATCCAATTCGAATTCAGTCGCACAATGCCACGGCAGTGGCATATGTGAACCATCAGGGCGGCACAAGTAGTCCAGCAGCTGCGGCGGAGGCAGCTCTGATACTGCGTTGGGCGGAACGTCACGTTCCGGCAATCTCCGCTATTTACATTCCAGGCGTGGAAAACTGGCAGGCAGACTTTCTCAGTCGCCAGGCGCTGGACCCGGGAGAGTGGTCTCTCCATCCGGAGGTGTTCAACCAGATTTGCCACAGATGGGGGACGCCGGACGTGGATCTCATGGCATCTCAGTTCAATCACAAGGTGAGGACTTTTGTGTCCAGAATGAAGGATCCGTTGGCAGTGGCCACGGACGCTCTGGTGGCCCCCTGGGGCCGTTATCTCCTTCTGTATGCCTTCCCTCCGATAAAACTTCTACCGCGATTACTACGCAGGGTAGTAGCGGAGGGAATACCAATAATCCTGGTGGCTCCAGATTGGCCTCGGTGCACGTGGTACGTCGACGTGGTGCAAAGGGTGGCAGACGTTCCCTGGCGGCTTCCGCTGCGAGACAATCTACTGTCTCAGGGGCCCATCTTGCACCCTGCTTTACCCTCGCTGGCTTTGACGGCCTGGCTATTGAGTCCCAGGTGCTGAGGGACAGGGGAGTCGCTGACTCCTTGATCCCTACCTTGTTAAAGGCTCGTAAGTGTACTTCTCGCAAGATATATGACCGCACCTGGAAGGCTTACATAGCTTGGTGCAAAGCGGAGGGTCATAACCCACGCTCTTATGCGGTGTCTAGGGTCCTGACCTTTTTGCAAGGCCTGAACAAAAAGCTGGCTTTGAGTACTCTCAAGGCCAGATATCGGCTCTGGCGATTCTTTTTCAGAGACCTTTGGCTTCGCACTCACTGATTTGTACCTTTGTACAAGGTGTGCAACATGTGGCGTCTCGGGTGAAGGCCCCGATGGCCCCGTGGGATTTGAATTTGGTGCTTTCTGTACTTCAGAAATCGCCCTATGAAAAAATCAGGGAGATTTCTTTACAACTGCTGTCGCAGAAGGTGGCCTTTTTGGTAGCCATCACTTCCGCCTGACGGGTGTCTGAGTTGGCAGCACTGTCATGCAAGTCTCCAAGGAGACTTCTTTTCGGAAGTCTGGTGCCTTATTTGTGCTGACAGAGGGTCCGCGCAAAGGTTTGGCGGCCTCGTCGGCTACTATCTCTTGTTGGATAGACAGACCGTGACTCACGCATATTCCGTTCGGGGCAAGGTTCCCCCCTTTCCGGTCACGGCTCACTCTACCCGGGCTGTTAGCACTTGGGCTTTCAGACACCAGGCCTCGGTGTCACAGGTGTGCAAGGCGGCCACTTGGGCCTCGGTACACACTTTCACTAAGTTTTATAAGGTTGATGTGTTAGCATCTTCGGATGCTGCTTTTGGCCGCAAAGTTTTGCAGGTGGCAGTGTAGGCGCGTCTGGCGCCTCCTTAAGAGGTTCTGTTGGGTACAGTTGTCATCGTTTACCCACCCCTCTTTTTTGACACAGCTTGGGGACATCCCCACAAGTCAATGAAGAGCTGCGTCTGTCAGTGAACATAGGAGAAAAAGGAATTTTATTAAAACTTACCGTAAAATCCTTTTCTCCAAGTTCACTGACAGACGCAGCACCCACCCCTATGTGCTCTGTTTTTCTGTACAGCTTGTGTACAAACTGCTGAGCTATGCTATGTGGAGGGTTTATGTGGGAAGAGAGGATGGCCCCATGGGAGGGGCCAGCTGTTCTTTTCCCTGCCTAGTTAACTCCTAGTGGGACAAGTCAATGAAGAGCTGCGTCTGTCAGTGAACTCGGAGAAAAGGATTTTACGGTAAGTTTTAATAAAATCCCTTTTTTTCTGCTGAGAACATGGAGAGCCTCCTGAAGGCAATCTATGCCTCTGAGGGGATTCATCAGCAAACACAGAGGGTTTCAGCTCAAGACAAGATGTACAAAGGACTGGCTCAACCACAGGCGAAGTTGCTCCCGGTCCACCTGTCCCTCAGGGACATAATTCTGAGGGAATGGAAGGAGCCAGAAAGAAGGGTTTTGAAGTTAAAAACCTGGAAGCGCAGGTGCCCCTTTAGTGAGGAGGATGAAGAAAAAATCTTCAAGGTTCCTAGGCTAGATGCTTCGTTGGCACAGGTATCCAAGCGCTCGGATCTGTCCGAGGATGCTGGCAACATCCATGATCAGATGGATCGAAAGTCTGAGACACTGCTGCGTAGGGCATGGGAGGCCAATGCAGCTGCCATGTGTCCAGCACTAGCCTCAGCTTGTGTGGCCAGGAATACAGATGCCTGGGTGGACAGACTGATGGACCATGTGTCTCGGGGAACCAAGACCAAGGACGTTTTGGATTCCCTGGAGGTGATTGCGAAAGCGGTTGCTTTCTTGGCTGACGCAGCGGTAGAGACAGTAAGGACGACCGCCAAGTCAACGGCCCTCCTAAACTCGGCCAGGAGAGCCCTCTGGGTAACAACCTGGGATGGAGACGTCTCATCTAAATCCCGACTTTGTGGGATACCTTTCAAAGGCTCCCAGCTTTTTGGGACAAGCCTAGAGCAGGTTCTGTCCCTCTCAGCGGAAAAAGGAAAAAAGTTTCCTGTTAAACCCAAGAAGGGCAAGGAAAGGAAGTTTTTTCGAGGCCCCCTTACCAAGGATAGGTCCAAGGGTAAGAGGGAGGCAGGTAAAAGGTGGGGGTTTGGGAAGGAAAAACCAAAGGGGGAATCCTTTTTTCCGGTCCCTCCTCTAAGGAACCAAAATGACGCCAACCCTCGGTGTGAGGCTAAGATGGTTTCTCCCCCAGTGGAGGGAAATCACCCAGAGCCTGTACATTCTCCACCTGGTAGAGGAGGGGTACAGGCTGGAGTTTCTATCCACCTCCCCTCCAAACTTTGTCTTGACACACCTGTCCCGAGACCCGCAAAAGGTGGTCGGTCTACTGGAGAGCGTCCGGGAGTTGGTGGATCAGGAGGTGGTCATTCCGGTTCCAGCGGAGCAGTCGGGACGAGGGTTTTACTCCCACATTTTCGTGGTAGTGAAGCCCTCTAAAAAATTCCGGCTGATTATAAACTTAAGGAAGCTGAACAAACACTTAAGATACAAAAGGTTCTGTATGGAAAGTATCTATACAGTCAGAAGGCACCTCTTAGGGGGAGTCTTTATGATCAAGCTGGATCTAAAGGACGCCTACTTCCATGTCCCCATTGCCCCAGAACACCAGAAGTTTCTGCGCTTTGCGATCAGGACCAAGCGGGGCGTCCAACACTGGCAATCCAGGGCACTTCCCTTTGGGCTGGCTTCCAGCCCAAGGATCTTTACGAAGGTCCTTGCCAAGGTGGTCTCATTCCTCCACCTCCAAGGAATTGGCCTGATTCCCTACTTGGACGACATGCTGATCTATCACTCATCCCGGGATCAACTCCTGTTGGATCGGGACAAAGTAATTTCCACCCTGGAGAGCCTGGGATGGATGATCAGCCAGGAGAAGTCCTCCCTTGATCCATCACAGGCGAAGGTGTTCTTGGGCTACCAAGGGGATTCGGTGGCGCAAAGGATTTTCCTCCCTTTAGAGAAGATAGAAAAAGTTCAGGGCACTGTGTCGGCCCTGTGCCACTCCAGAGTGGTGTCACTGAGGGAAATCATGAGAGTCCTGGGTCTTATGACATCATGTATCCCGGCGGTACCTTGGGCCCAGCTCCACTCGCGGGACCTCCAGGGGTTTCTTCTCGCCGGTTGGGACAGAAAAAAGGAGTCCTTGGACACGGGGGTGTCCCTCCCTGGGAGCGTGAGGGAATCTCTGGGATGGTGGCTCAGTCCAGATTGGGGGTCAAGGGGTCGCCCTTGGGCCCAACAAAAACCCCTAGGTGTTACGACCGACGTGAGCGCTTGGGGGTGGGGAGCCCACCTGGAAGACCTTCAAGCTCAGGGATCCTGGGATCAGGCCCAGAGCAGGGCGTCCTCCAATTTCAGGGAGCTCCTGGCGGTCAGAGAGGCACTAAAGGTGTTCGAGGACCGGATCCAGGAAAGGGAGGTTCAGATGTTCTCGGACAATGTAGTCGCGGTGGCCTACCTGAACCACCAAGGGGGGACCAAGTCACGGAAGCTAGCCAGGCTAACTCAGGAGATTCTTGGGTGGGCAGAAAGAAGGATCCCCTCGATCTCTGCGGTCCACATAAGGGTAGTTCTCAATGTGGAGGCGGACTACCTGAGCAGATGGCCCATTCAGCAAGGGGAAACGGAACTCTGCAACGAGGTCTTTGCTCTAGTAAGCCGTCAGTTCGGTACCCCAGAGGTGGACCTGTTTGCCTCCAGAGAGAACAGGAAGGTTCCCAGATATTTCTCTCTTGCCAGGGAGTTAGAGTCCGGGGGAGTAGATGCCCTAGCCCAGAGGGGGGGTGTAGGCCTGGTGTATGCTTTCCCTCCCCTTGTCCTCATCCCCAGGGTGCTGCAAAAGTTGAGCCAGACAGACGTCTGTCTCATTTTCGAATTCTTCCAGGGTGGCAGGCCTACTTCCCACCCTTTTATGTGTTGGTGTTGTCTGTCTACACAGAGGATACCCTCCTGCACTGGTGTGGGCTAATACTTTGTCTCAACTGAGGGGCAAACTCTGTTCTTGATTGTGTTTCCTGTCCAGGTGAGACCAGTCATCTCAGCTGTGCCGTCCTGGAAGAATTCCCAGAAACACCGTTACCTGTAAGTGTAACTGGTAATTTTAACGCAGCTTACCTGTAAAATCCTTTTCTTGGAGTACATCACAGGACACAGAGATCCCTCCCCTCTTCTTTCTGGGATTCTTATTGCTTACTTCAAAAACTCAGGTAATCCCAGAGTGGAAGGGATTATATAGGGGGAACTTCCTGTCTATTGGCTACACCTGACTTCACCCGAAGGTAGCGTATAACCCAGCAGTAGTGAATTAACATCTGTGAATCTGTGTTCCATGATGTACTTCAAGAAAAGGATTTTACAGGTAAGCTGTATTAAAAATCTGTATTATACCGTCTTTCAGCTGTAGTGTTTTTTTTTTTAGCAAAACTATACTCCCACAAAAGCTTATGGCTCAAAAACGCTAATGTCGAATAGCTGCGGTTTTCAGTTTTTTTGTTTTCTTTTGCGTTTTTAAACTTTTATCAGTTAGGGTGTTTTTGCAGCTGAAAAACTCCTCTCAAATCCCACTAGTTCTGGGGTTTTTTATCCAACCAGAAAATGCCCCTGATAAAAACTGCTGATACCAGCCCATGTGTTCATGGACACAGGATAACATGCTGCAGAAATAAAACGCCTGAAGCCATAAGAGCAGCTGTAAAAACGTCCAGTGTGCACGAGGTCCTAAGCTGCAAACTTTCAAAGATTGTCAAATCACGAGAGTAGCTCAAGTATCTGCTGGACATCGGCCAGCCGTGTGCACCCTCTGCCACAAGCGGTTGTATTGCTGTGTATTTTACAGTATACAATAGAGTTCAGTAGTACAGTGTTGTTTTCAAGCCCAGGATGTCTGAAAGCAAGCATAAAAGCAGCAGTCTTGCCTGTTCATTCCATGCCAGCTGTTGTACTGTATTACTGTACATTTCAAGCTACTGTAAAATTGTATCTTTTTTTTTTTTTTTTTTTACAGTATTTTTGTGTTTGTTTTTTTGTATGCATTATTTGTGTGAAAAATATTATAAACCTCACTTTGTTGGACTTACGAACAAATTGGACTTACAAACGAACTTCCGGAATGGAACTCGTTCACAAGTAGAGGCTAAGTTCATCTTTGTGAAAAAAATAAGCCATTTTCAAAATGTGACAGCGGGTGTAAAGAGAGGACACTCTTTGCAATTCTGACATGCCTTCCCATGATAAATGTTGGTTTGGGCAACAGATTTGTGTGCCTATTGTAAACAGGAACATGGATTTATGGCACATGCCAAGTAAGGAAGTGCACTAAGACCAAGCTGAGGCTGCAAAGCCAATGGCAACCTTAACAATCAGGGAGGGGATAATGGTGGCAGGTACGCTGCTCTGCTACACTGCATACAAGGGCAGGCACTTGGCTTGTCTCTGTATGTCAACTTAAAGTTAGTCTTAATTTCCAGTTTGTTATCTACAAACTGGATGTAATTTATTTTTGAATTTGTTGCATTAATAAAGCCAATTTTTAAAAGTGGTGCTTTTAAAGTGGTTGTTAAGCCACTTTTCTTCTTCTTACAATCCCCTCTGTTCTATTACATTATATGTGCCCCTGTGCATGTTGTTTATCAAAAATATGCCATTTCATACCTAATTTCAGAGCGCCTCTCGGCGAGAGAAGGCTGAGAATACCCAGCTGACGTCAGTGGGGAGGAGAGCTGTGGGTGGTCATGTGAGCGGCACTCTGAAATTATGTATGAAGCGGCATATTTTTGATAAACAACATGCACGGGGCACATAATGTAATAGAACAGATGGGATTAAAGCAAGAGATAAATATTTTTTGCAGCAGGAGGAAAGCGATCGGCCATGACACTAGTTGACAGGCAGGGAGAGAGGGAGCAAAGAGACACAGCGGATGATGGAGGCACATTACCTGACCACGGTGTCAGGGCTCAGCAGCCATGATAAACCATGGTCAGTTTACAGGGGGGGAGGGCAGAACCAGGCAGGATCAGCCCGGTATTTCAGGTGATACATGGGGTCAAATTACACAGCACAAACACTTTGCTGTATAACATGCTTTAAAGGAACCGGATCAATATATTTTTTTAGGGTAACAAACACTTTAAGAACTACCTGAATCTGCTGTAAATTTCTGTTAAGTTACTGAAAGGGCGGCAGAGATTTTTGAATCTGGTGCTGTCCATTTTTAGGACTATGCTGCCATAAAAGTGTCAGTAAGGATTCATTGAATTCCAACAAATTTTGTCAACATGTTCATTTTGTAAGAGCTGCAGTATTTCTAAGTATTGTGTGTTTATACTGTATGTGGATGGCGATAGCCATATTTGCATATATGCTTCCTGCTGATTAGAAACCATAACCTTTGTGCAGTCTCTATTGACATGAAACACCAAACATGTTACCAATACCCACAGACCACGTGATCTTGCTGCCTAGACTTTGAATCACAAGAGGAACCTTAGAAGCAATGTTTTTTATTCATGACAAAAAAGGTACTGTTTAACAAAATAACTATGGGATTTGGGGTTGCTGCTTTGTGTCTTATTGATCCATAAGAAGTATGAATTGAAATCAAATATCCACTTTGAAGCCCAGTGCTGTGCTATTTTTTAAAATATAAATTCATGTTTTAGCCATATTGAAAAAAAAAATAGTGCCTGGACTGTAATTTTCCCTTTCATTTCAGAGCTGTCCCCATGCAGAACATTTTTTTTTCGGTCATAAAATATCCTCAATCTTCCTGGTTGAAAGGCGCACAGCATCTTTCAACCTAGAAGTCTGAGGATATACGGAGAAGACACATTAGTGCTGCACTCTACATCTCAAAGGTCAAGTTCACCAAGGTCCCCATCACCCACTGCTGGGGAAAATTGGATCATTGACTTTGAACAGGCATTCAGACTTTTTAGATTTCTCTGGCTGCATACTTGTTATAGGTCAGTTTCTCATTAAGTAGTATACCCAGGATGAGGATCACAGCCTGTACCTTTTAAAAGTCACCAAAAGCTGTTCCCTAATTGCTATCCATGCAGGTTTACTCTAAATTAATTTTGGGGCTTTGCCCAAGTTGTGTTTAGGGTTGAACTAAACAAACATATGGACCCAATAATGTTATGTCCAGAATAATAATGAATAATAAAGTCAGGCTACCGGATAGCTGCTGCTGGATGATTGTTGTATTAAACTTTTGTCTGGAAAGTCCATCCAATATCCCAGGGCTTGACAAATTTGCTTTAAATCTAGGAGCCAGCTAAAAAAGTTAGGAGCCAGTTTTTTTAGCGTAGTGTGGGGTTGTCCAGGGTAATGCAAGTAATTTGTGTCCCCTAATCCTACCTTACAGCAGAACATCCAGTCAATAACTCCAACGTAACAATTACATCAGGGTTATAGGCTGGCCAGAAAGAGTGACACTAAAAACCTGTCATGGGGGAAACTCCTTATTATGCCTAATGCATCCTGACGGCAGCATGTAAAACCCCCTCATCTGCTGCCCAATGCAGCTTAAGGGTGGCAAAAACATGTCTCTACTGCAAATTTTTACCACCCAACTGCACATCTAAACGAAACCTTAAATAAAATACAAAAAAGGTGAAATTCCTATTCCAGTGCTGCTGATCTGCTGCTGCCTCTTTGCAGCTACTTCCGGCCTTCATGTGTGTCCCCCACGGTGACTTTTCATTGATCTGGTGGGTTTCCGGTCATCGTGAAATACTGGAGCCCAGCTGCACATAAAGAGTGGTAATTGTTGATGATACACAGGGCTTTATCACAATTTTGCGGTGTAACATCATCTTTCACATTATAGAAAAAAAAATGGGCTAACTTTACTGTTTAGTTTTTTTTAATCATTAAAAGTGTAATTTTTTTTAAAAAAAAAATTGCATTTGAAAGACTGCTGCGCAAATACCGTGTGACATAAAATATTGCAACAACTGCCATTTTACTCTCTAGGGTCTCTGCTAAAATATATATATATATATATATATATATATATATATATATATATATATATATATTGTTTGGGGGTTCTAAGTCATTTCCTAGCAGAAAATACAGTTTTTTTTACTTGTAAGCAACAAATGTCAGAAAAGGTTTAGTCTTAAAGTGGTTCAACTTCCCTTATCTAGAGACCAGGGAATATTCCTTTGATCTAAAACAACAAGATACATTGTATGTGCGGTGTTGGCATACTGCCCGTTTTTTTTTTTTTTTTAAAGTGGTTGTCAAGTTAAAAAAAAAAAAAAAAAAAA
>BLSH010421709.1:1508743-1538754 GCA_018402905.1 Glandirana rugosa
CACGGCAATTACTGCCGAGGGCACGTGTCCGCGCCCTCACTGCAGTCGCACCGAGGACGGTTAGTGTCGCGACACTAACCAGCCGCGGGTCTTAGGGCCTTCTGTTGTCTGAGTCGTACAACGACCAGTGTCGTCACGAGCCCCTGGCGACGATGTCGCAGCAAGATTCCATTCGTAAAGTATTACTTTATACGCTACGTATGATCGAGTAATACGGAAAGAGAACGTCCACAAAAAAAAAAAAAAATTGAACTGTTGGTGAAATTTTTTTTTTTTTTGCCCGTCATACGGTTGTGGCGTGTATGTTACATAGAACAACAAAATCTAGTTTCCTTATAAGGGACCAGAGATCTATTCCCTTCAACTTGGTGAAATTCTGATTTGGAAAAGTCTGTTGTCTTCCGGGATTCTGGGCGCCGACCAATCACAGCGCTGTGATTGGCAGGAGCCACGCTGACGTCACTCCCGCGCCTGTGCACGGGAGCCGTCATTAACGGCACATTTAGTGAAGAAACAGCCCAGTCGGGCTGTTGCCGATGATGTCAACACATGCAAATACAGGGAATATCTCCTAAACGGTGCAAGTTTAGGAGATATTCCTGGGACCTGCAGGTAAGCCTGGAATATAGGCTTACCTGTAGTTTAAAGTTGTCGTCATGACTTGACAACCACTTTAACAGCTGTCAGCTTAGGCAGAGAATGGCTCGAAGATAGTGAGGGGAGAGAAGTATCGGCTGCCGCTCGCCAGGACGCGATTTCTGGTCGCCCTGGCGACCGGGGATTCTCGTGCTCTGCAATATCCAACTTCTCTTTCTTTGTAGACAACATGTACTGTACATGAAAATGTTGTGCCACCTGTGTAATAGTCATTTACTTTTGATTGAAAGATTGAAAGTCACATCTAAACTGTTGATTGTCATTTTTAATTTTGGTGATGTCTATTGCAGCGCAAGTGGAAGAGAATGGTCTACAGATGAGTGATGCTGTACTGGTTCACTTATATGTCCAAAACATGGATGACTTTGCAGCCATCAATGCTGAATATGGGAGACTCTTCTCCGTGGCACCTCCTGCTCGGTATACTAATCTTGCCTATTTTTAAAGGCTAGCTATTAAAGTGCACTTTTAGCTGGGGACATAACTGAAGCTGCATATGCAGGAAGGTGGTATGTAATGTTTTTATTAGACACTCTTGTAACTTGCTGTAACTTTTAAAGTGGTTGTGAAGACTCAAGTTTTTTTTACCTTCATGCAATCTATGCATGAAGGTAAAAAAACCTTCTGTGTGCAGCTCCCCAGACCCCTAATACTTACCTGAGCCCCATCTTTATCCAGCGACTGCCACTACTGTCAATCACAGCCAGTAATCCAATAAGGAGAATATGAGGATGGGGCCAAGCTGCGCTCCGTGTGTGAATGGACCCATAGAGCAATAGCTCAGGAGCAAGCATGCTCGGGTGCCCCATAGCAAGCTAATTGCTATGGGGGCAGCTGGCAGGAGGTAGGGGCCAGGAGCACCTGGGGGGGGACCCCAGAAGAGGAGGATCAGTTCTGCTCTGTGCAAAACCACTGCACATAGCAGGTAAATATGACATATCCAAAAAGTAAGATACTGCCTCCATCTATAACTGGTCTATATAGTAAGGAGCGTTGGAGGGCATCAAGTAACAACAAACAGCCAAGGAAAAATCCAAGGAAAAACCAAGCTCAACTTACCAACCAGCTTGAAACCAGCCAAATTAACCTGTCTAACAATGTGCATTAAAAGCAGGGGATTGGTTACACACATTTGCAAATGCATGTGTAATCTGGAGGGCCCCGACAAGGCTCCCTGCGTCCTCCAGACTTATCTCTGGCTTGTGAGAGACTCCACAGTGGGAGCACATACATTCTGATGAGATAGATATAGGCAGGTGGCCTGTAGGTAGCCCATCCCTCCTTAAAGGTACAGGGACACACTGGACACCCAGCAGATAGCAAAATGACTGCAAAGGTGTCAGTGCGTTTACAGCTTACACATCCATTTGCAAACGTGTGTAACCAATACCCTGCTTTTAACGCATACTGTTAGAAAGGTTAATTTGGCTGGTTTCAATCTGGTTGGTAAGTTGAGTTTGGTTTTTTTCCTTGGCTGTTTGTTGTAAATATATGTTTGTTATTAAAAAATATATATGTCTTTAAATCTGTCTTTAATATAAATTTAATGAGGTATTGGTGCTTTAAAGCCCCTGTAGAGTTTTATGGGACCACCCCAGACAGGCATTTTAAATAACTAAATAAATACATACATTCCTGTTTTCCAAAGGGTCAACTGGTTTTTCTTGGGTTTTTCTTCTTTCCTCCTAATGGCTATGGATCATCCCTTACTTCTGCCCTAAATGATGCTCTGGTAATGACCTGTAAGCACTGTTCTGTGCATCAGTACTGTGTCCCGGGTCATAGGAACTGGGTTGACAGTTAGTCATTCAAGCCAGAAGAGTAGTAACATATGGTGGAGGAGCAGACATTCTACAGAGACGGCACTAAATTGAAGGTGAATATTGCTGAAAAAGTTGCTCCCCTTATTTTTACCAAACTGTTAGGCTGTTTGTTTTTTCCTTAAAAGAAAAAAAAGATGGATTTCTGCTTTAAGCTTTTTTATTGTTATATATGCACCGATGCAGGTACAATAATAGATTAGAGTAGGACCACACTTGCACAGGTACGGTGAGAGTGGTATGTAGTTTCCACTTAGATTTGCAATGTACAGTATACAGCTAAGACCCCTCTTCTCGTTAAAATGAACAGGTTTGGCTGCATTTATATCTGTCCACATGCAGTAATTAGAATTAAACCTGTTTTATGCATCACATATTATGTGGTGTACGTGCGTTGCAGCATGTTTCCATTCATTTTGAATAGCACCCTTATTTGCATATACAGAATAAACCAATGCAACTGTGCTGTAGTCCACATATGTGAATGCTTTGAGCATTGTTGGGTCTGTGTTTCCCAAAAGCAATGCAAGCGTGGTTTTTTAATGTGTTTGAGGCTCATTAAGGATCGATTACAAGTGAATGGGCTACTTTAATGTAACACGTGCCAGTTCACGTTGGCACCTATCTGGGTGTGACTTGATCCTTAAATTAAAACTGTCAGAGAAATTCTGTAGCTGTCTTTGCTGTCCACTTTCTGAAAATGCTATTTGCCTGACTATTTTGCTGACTATTTTTTGTATACTTGTTCTGGGTCAGGGATTCAATGTATTGAACCAAAAGAACAAGCAGCATTCATTTTCAGGAAAGATCAGCAATAGCAGCCTTGATGTTTCTTTCAGGGTGGATAAAAATAAAAAAAAAATCTGATTTTTTTTTTGTTATTTAATTCAGATTTTTTTTTATTTTTATCAAATATATTTTAATAAAATGCTTTTGGAGTAAAAATCTATAAAGATTGTTTTCTATTTAACATGCATTTAATAATTCAGTAAATTCCGCATGAAATGCAGCTTAATTATGTAGCATGAAGCTGTATATAATGCAATATTTACATTTTTGGCAAACCCATTCAATGAATCCAAGATCTGCAAGTTGAGATAACATGCACTGCATTGATGCATTCACACAATTTCACAGTAACCATGAGATAAAACAAAGTTCAGGAATATTCCTTTATCCCATTGTTTTGCAAATCTATGTACACTGCGAACTGTATGATTGAATTGGTTCTGATATCGCTGTTTTACTAACCTTATTATTCTAATTAGGAAACCCTTGTTTTCTATGCAAATATTAAAGATTCTAACTACCAGCAAGAATAAGTCCTTACATTTAAAGAGCATCTGTCCTTTCAGATCCATCATGGCAGCGCCTGTTAGCGGGCATCCACTCACCTGCTGCCGCCACGTCCCTCACCTTGTTGTTGCTGCATCACCAGCCCTCCCATTGAAGTGAATGATGGGACTGTAGATGAGTCAACAGCGGGTCAGAGGAGGAGCTGCTGCGGGACAGAGATGACAGTTGCTCTTTTAAAAATTATGATTTAAATTTGAGTTGCTTTAAATCAAGACTTTTTACTAGTGATTTAAATCGTAATTTAAATCATGATTGAAATCAATTTGATTTAAATCAAATCCACCTTGGTTTCTTTCATGAAAGGTTTCTTTTATAGAGGCCACCAGCTCAGCCTTGCAGGGCTTAGTGATATCGTACTGTTTATTGCACATCCGATTTTAGTAAGAAATTAAAACAAAAAGAGCTTGTTTCCATTTTCTTAAATGGTTTATTTGCTCATGAGAATGGTTCTTTTTTTTTCCTTATAAAATCTTGTCCAGTTATATAATATATATATATAATAATGATAGTTTTTTTGGCATTCCAGAGTATGTGTGCAGTGTTGTCTACCTCGGGACACACTCTTTAAGATGGATGTTCTCTTCTGGCTGCCTGTCGCTGGCAGAGATGACTTCACTGCAGAAAAGATAGCCATGCATGTCCAGAGCATCTCCCACTGGGCCCCTGCTAACATTGGGCCCTACAGCCAAGCTGTGCGGGTAAGGAAAGCTTGGATTATTGGTGACACACTTGAACTTTTAAAGCGCCCAATGTCTTTCTATGAGTAATGTACACCTAGTGCCATAGCTGACAGTGGTGAGACTCAGACATGAGATGGTGACGACAAGCGGAGTGCAGTCTAGTGACAGAGCTAGTACAGTATATAGTATAGTAAAGCATATCTCTGTCACCTCAGGGGCCTCTCTGCCAGTCATGTGAAGCTGCAAGAAACTGGGCATCAAAACAGATCTTGTCATGTTATTTCAATAGTAACTCCTAAAATGAGAATTAAATTAGATATGTTTTAGAAATCGGACATGTTGAATGTGTTGGTTTTAAGCTGCTCTTACACAGTCTGATTGTAGCAGATTGTTAGTTTGGGATCCCCTTTGCCAGTAGTTGGCCCAATCAGTATAAGCTATGATAACATGAAAAATCCACATATGCCTAGCCGGGTACTCCCTGTACCACCATTTTTATTTCAATTATATTATGAATATTTAGTTGTATTCATCATGACTGTATTTTTATAGAACAGAGGAGAATTGTTTAAAAAACCTTGTTATGCTCACTTTTTTCCCAATATTGGAAATGAGGGAATAGAGTGCTATTTAGCTTGTGTTTTGAGAGATGCCAATTATTTAGATTTCTTGGTTTACTGCTTCAAGCTTTGTGCGATTAATAAAATTGTTACGCTTATTCACTGGATCACTCATGTTAAAATGTAGGAAACTGTAAAAAAAAAAGCCATTAGTAATTTTTAGATCTGTTAGAGACGTTACTTTCCCCTCCCCGAGATCAGACTACATACTTTGCTAAGGAAAGTAAATGTTGTTTCCACCAGGAATAGAGCAAAATAGATTTAAAAAGCTGTCTTGGGCTAGCACAACTCTGTGACCGAGATGTATATAAAAGTAAATGTCAAAATTCCCCCTACCACCATCACCACCTAGAGAGCAAGCTACTGGAATGCAACATGCTCAAAGCAAGCTTGTGTGCTTATTGTCTAGTAAAAAACTGTTCAGGAACCTAGAGGGCTGTAAAGTGCAGTGCTGCAGTGCCACCTAGTGTTCAAATTCACTTCTTACACCCCATGTTGTGTATGAGAAAAGGTTGATAGATTGGAAGAAAGTCTGCAGGATGTGACAGCCCTGGGTAGAAACTGTCCCTTCGGCATCAGTCAGTCAGACATTGTGCCCTTTAGCCGATGCATTTGCAGCTCCTTGGAATTAGGGGGATTACAGATAGGTGCTTAATGCGGGGTGATGGGGTTTGTCACTATTTCCAGTGTCCTGGAAGGAGACCCTGGCGGGCAGGTCACAGAAGGCACCTTGGCAGAAGTAATGACCCTTTCTGTGCCCCCTCCTTTGTGAGACATATTTGTAATGTTTGAGATGGCACAAGAAATAAAACATACTCTCTTTGACCACTTCAGTTATGTAGAAGTCATTCAGAAGAATACATGTTATTGTAGTATTATATATACTGCAGCAATCGTGTGTGCACTGTATATATGCTGATGTAGTGTGAACCAATTGTAGCTGTCGTTTGTCTGCAATATCTGAAATCTTAAGCTGAAATTCATCTAGATTGATAGCATTCTATGTGTACAAAGTTTTGTTGATATGGCAGTTAAGTATGTCAAGCTAGTTTTCTATGCTACTAACCTGATGAGACAGTAAAATAACACAACTCACTGTGTTCTCAACAATTTGACTTGAACTAGGTGATCGCTCTATAAACTGATGTGCAAATGGACCCAACCTCAATATCTGGATCCAGGATCCATTGTTGCTGAGCCGCCTGTTACAAAACATATGGTTCAGATGGAAATAGTAATAAATGACATTCAAATGGTCTGTTACTTTAGTAATCTCTTACTGTATTGGCATCCTAAAGGGATTTTATAGCTAGTCTGTAAACATTCTGCAATTTAGCAGCACCAAAATGATCAGAGATCCTTCTGCAGAAGGAGGAGACGTCTTGCTGGATGGATTATTCATGCATTACAGCTTGTTGGTCACTATAAAATCTTTCTACTGCTGTCTGCATGTAATTATATGGAGACTGCGAGTTGTTCAGGGCTCATCCTTCTTTACTTATATGTTGCTTGTTGAATATTTTTGACCTGTGCCTGTGTAAAGCAATACATGTCCTTTCTCCTGGAGATGCACCCAGTGAAGCACTTCAGGGGAGGGATGCACAGCCCAGTTTGTGGGGGTGGGGGATTATAATTTTATTTTTCTGAGCGACTGACTCTGACCTTGATAGCATTTGCAAAGCGGAGCTCGGGCAGGAAAAAAGAGGGTAATCAGCGTGCCATGGACAAAGCGGAGGTGACAGCACTGCCTGCCCTGTACAGCACATCCACTACAGGGGCATTCAGCATTCAGACAGGCAAACACAGCACAACTGAGCACCACCCCAACAGCGCGCACACAGCGAGTGTTACTTCCACCTGAGAAGCTGACACTGTCCATAAATTAGTTCAGATTTAATATACGGGACAGGTGCCACTCTGTAGATGTACACATTGTTTAATATGATACATCTATGCATGTGTTATCTATGTGTGTGTGGGAGTGTATATGTAGGATGTATAAAATGGTGTGTGATCTATCCATACATATACATATATATAGATTTATATATCAGCAACAACTTATCTGTTATGCTCAGCGTCTGTTATGGAGCAGAGATCATGTGTAACTTTATTTGGAAATTTTTTGGTGTTGCATTTGTTGCACATTTTGAAAATGTTTCCTGATTGCATGCTTATCTGTGAATGAAGGTAAAACAAATTCAGCATTGAAAATGCAATAGTCTGATGTGAGAATGTTTCCTTTCCTTTTCTGGCTGTTTTACACCATATTGTAACCCATTGGTAACCCATTACTAAGATGATTGGAGTGAACATTGCTTAATATTAATATTATTTTTTTATACAATATGTATAATATGCACATTTTTTTTAGTTTTGCTTTGCATTGCATGTTGAGAGACCAGTTAAATGCAGTTGTAGCTAATTACAAACCCTGCCAATGGAGAAAGAATTGGCAGTTTATGACATCCATTCGATTTCCATTTTCTCACCGATGTTTAAGGTGGATATCTTAATTTTGCTATATTTGATAAATGATGAACTGGCTCTAAATCCAGGTATCTGAAATTCATACAAAAAAAAATAAGTAAAAGGGGAGTGGGGGATTTTCCACCAAACAGGAAACGGAGATCACAACATGAACTGTAGGCCTATGCTTCATATTCACCTACTTTCAGCAGCACGGGGAACTCTGCTACTATGGGTCAACAGGTGAAGTATGCGTCAGAATTATAGAAGAAAATAGAACCAGAGTGCTTTGGACTCATATATGGGGGTCTTGCATCCATATGCAGAAATTTCATGTGCATGTATTTACACTTATCTAGAGTGCATTATTTTAGTTCACCACTTTCAAAGTGAAGAAAAATACTGGCAAACTCACTAAATCTAAATTGCACCAGAAAATCCAGTATTTAAATCTGCTTAGCAGTTTAAAATGTGATAACGGCGCAAAAGATGGCACACGTCAATAGGAAACTGAAGTTTGTAACTAAGATAAATGGAAACATGTTAAAAAGGTGCTTTATAAAAATACCCCCTTGAATGTGGGTCCATTTCCTTTCTTCAGTACTAAAATAAACCTAGTGCAGATATAATCACCAACAAGCCTGCATATTCACATCAAATGATTGAGATAGATAGAAAGATAGATAGATACATACATACATAGAGTTTGCGGATGTTGTTTTCAGCTATATTGTGAATTTTGTGGCTATATGACTACTGATAGTAAGCTATATTTATTAAGTACTTTGCATCTGTGTCCACTGCTGTATGTAAACCTCCCTGCAGGGACTTCTTCTATTAGTCTAATTACTGACAGGATTATCACACACTGTGTGATAAGAGGGTCCCTAATCCTGTTAGAGAACCAATTTGGCGGGTTACAGCTTTCATTGATTTGGGCTTCAGCCAAGGTCAGAGGTTACGACTCCAGGGGCAGCTACTTATATGTTGATCCTACCTCATCATAGCTACTTAGCCATGTTCAGTTTGCTGCTATACAGGTAGAAAGCCAGGGGTTCCCATTCCTGACTGTTAGCAAGTTTGGTGTCTTTCTGGTTGTTGCAGGAAAGTGTGTACCTGAGCAGATCCATTAAATGAATAGATGCATGTCATCTAGGATGTGGTGAGAACTATATACACACACCAGAGAATCAATACCTGTACCTATTGTCTGCTGGATACTGCAGTGTTTTCACCACACAATGCCTGCATTTCATGAGTAATATAGAAAATGCATGCCATGGTATGGAGTGTGCAGTATGCTACAGAATTCTGTCTGCATAATGCTGCAGAGAAAAGTCTGTGATTGCAGGAAGAGTGTCATGCGATTTTGACAGGTCACATATTCAGGCTTGCTCCTTCTTGCTTTTTTTATGTTGTTGTTGTCGGTCATTGGAAGTAATTTGACTACTCATTTTGCATATTTATAAGTCCACGCTACTGCTTTATTAGTGGGCCCACATGGTAGTTATGTATCTGATTCAGCGGATTTAATTTCTTTAGTATTTCTTTAATATGAAATATTTTATTAGCATGCCCAATGTAATTGAAAAAAAAAATTAAAGGTTTTAGTACTGAATTTAATATTTTTTAAGTTTACTGGAAGATCTTTGCTATTTTGGTTATGGAACATCTTAATGCAAAAGTGTTAATTGCTTATTGTCTTCCACACCATGTAAAGATTTTTTACATGGAAGATTTGTATCAAAGGTTTAGTGTCACTGCAGCCAGATTACCTCTTTAAGCCCTGTTTCACATAGGAGGGATGCGAGAACCAGCACGATTATGGAGCCGGTTCCCGCATCGTTCCTCTCTCACAGTCCATTCACACTGCCTTCTGCACTCGCTGGCGATTGTCATTACAAAGTTAATGACACCCCCAGTTTTCTTCACAGATCGAAGTGCGAACTGTGCACTCACACATGAATCGGATCGCATGAGTGAGAACACCCATGTGATGCGATTCTAGTGCAGGAAAAAGGGTACATGTACCTTTTTTTGTGCGCGTCTAATGCGAGTTAAGCCATACAAGTGTATGGCTGAACTCGCATTGCTCAGAGATCGCATGTGATCGACACCCGCACTGCGGGTGCGAATCACATGCAGTCTCTGAGATCCCATCAGTCTGAACACGGGCTGAATAGGAAAACCACGCAACTGCGATCCTAGCATTTGCAGTGGTATAGCCCACTGAACATGACTGGGAGGATCATTTTTGCTGATCAAAAAAGCATTGCGTCTGCGGCATGTGCACAACCCCATCCGTCTGCCTTTGCAGCCGAATATGGGAGTTGGCTGGGGGTGTTAAAACATGGCCAAATTACCTGTTTTCCTTTTTTATTAACCGCTTCCCCCCAACTGCAAGTGTAAATTAGTAAAAGAGTAAAAAGTGTAAGAGAGTTTAAATCAAGAAGGCCCCAGCTGCTCTGTTTTTTTTATTTTTAACTATTGTAACTTGCAACTATTACAATAATTTAAACTACCGAAGTGTCATAATCTTTATAATTAAATATGATGTAATATAATTAATTTAAAAAAATATATATGTAGGTGTGGCCTTTAGCTGGCATATTGTGGCCCTTTGAAGATTTGATTCTACTCAGATTAGCCCACTGTTTCATTTGAGATGTTCATATCTGATATACAGTACATTAATGATTGTCAGCAGAGACTCGCCATTGTGCTGGGAAATAGGTCCAACCAACACCGCTTTTTTCCTTACACCAGTGGGACTCTATCTTTATATTTCAGGAGCCACTTGGAAAAGTGTTGGAGGTGGCCTTTCAACTGATTATTGTTGTATGAATCCGTATTAGAAAGATTGCCTTTCACTTGTCCTCTTGACTGGAAAACCATGCAACATTAAAGGCACTTTCTAGATTAAGCTGGCACTATCAGGATTAAACACTGTCAACAAAAAATGTCCTTCCTGGCAGTATACCCCCTTTCCACTCCTATTGTGCTTAGGTTTACACTAATCTCCTAGGGGAATGTCTTTTCTCCTCAGCAATCACCATTTTTATTTTTTATTAGGACATTTTTTTCTTTAATACAGTTTCTTGGTTTAGTGCAGAGCCAGGAGAGCTCATGTTTGCAGTATTCCAGATCAGATGTTCCTTATCACTGCCTTAGTGATCATAAGGAATATGACCTGTGTTAGTCACAGTTCACTTTACATGTCCAGGGCCGAGATATACCCACCTGTATGCCTGAAGGAAGATTCCTTTGGAGTGTGCCCTCTGGAGGAGAGAAGGCTGTCTAGAATTGACTGTTGTATACAGGATGCTGTCCAGAATGCTGCTGTAGAAAAGGGAGGGCTTGTCTCCCTTTTTTTAGGGATCCTGGCATGAGTAGTCTACCGCCTGAGTTTTCACTTTATTTGTGCTTCAACACTGAAACTTGGAGCGTTCCTCATTTTGGATCTGATGCGGACAGCTTGAATTGCTCTTCCATGCTTAGGTCTGCACATTCCTCAGAGTCTACTTTGGCTGCAACCAGAGTGGCTCCTTCCCCTGCGTAATGGAGGAATTTTCTGTGACTGTGTTGAAACTTATGCAAAGGATCACTACCACAATTGCTGACCCAGAACACAGGGGCCACAAGGATATTTCTACTCCATCTCCTCCAGTGTCTGTCTCTAACATGCCTGCAGTTGCTTTTTCACATACTGCTCAAGATTTTGAGGAGTCTAATCTATGCCTTTTGGGTTTGTTTGCTGATAACTCAAGGCATAAGGATACCATCTTTTTAATATGAATCTGAACGGTTTTATCATTTGTATTAATACAGTGTAAGGAAGACCAATCCATTTTTAACAAAAACTGTTGTGTGTATTTCATGAGCACCTCCAAACCTTAGAGCAATCCAAGTCTAAATCCTCTAAGGTTAACAATCTGGTCCCCAACCCATCAAAACATTCCAGTACATTTGTTACTACAACTGGTAATGTATGGGTACTGGTCCTGTCTTGACAAGTTTTTTTCTCCTCCCAAATGTATTAGCCAACAATACTCTATTGTATAGGCATTTGCCTGAAGAGGGTTATTCGGGGGCAATTACAGGAACACCACACCCAGAAAAGTTTTATATTTATAAAACTAGGCTTTGATAGATAAGGACGTTCAAAGGTTCACATGAAATACACACATGACAATTTTTTTGCTAAAAATGGGCTGCTTGCCGTTTACACTGTATTAAAACAAATGATAAAACCATTCAGATTCATATTAAGAAACAAAAATATGTGAGAAGAAATTCTCTGCAGAACCTTATCCCTCAGGTATCACCGAGATCATATTTCTGTATACCTGGGAGATACAATTTTGCAGAGGATTTCTTCTAAGGGGCATTTGCCAATAAACAGTCCCACCCTGTGGAGGATCCAACCTTTTCTTACTTTAAAAAAACCCAAAAACCCTGACCGTTCCTATTGTGGACTTTTTGGTGTTTAAAGACATGTTTTCCAAATCCCTCTTTTTCTTTCAGGCTAAACTCTGCCTGGGGGGTCTGGACCAAGGATATATCTAAGATCTTAGTTGTTACTTCCAATTTGCATCAGTTAAACCTATTTTGCCCCACACTACTGTGTTGATGGGCTTGTGGATATGGTATGTCTCATATCCAGAATAAGTCTTCTCACTTTACATATGTGGAGGACTTTTTGGCTTGTTGGTCAGCTGAATAGCAGTGTAGCCCTTTTGGGTCAACTCAATTTTGCTTCCCCGGACAATTTTATTAAAGATTCCACTAGGGAAAGGGTACCCTTTTGCCCTCTCAGAAAAAAAAAAAAAAGATAAGTTTCAAGCTGGAAAGCAGACCGTGAATGCTGAAGCATTCTAAACCTGCCTGCAAGTCCTTTTCACAATGAGATGATATCCCACAAAGTGGGGGACATCTGTTAGCCTGTGCAGCAACCTGGACTGAAAGCATTTTGGATGAATGGGTGAGCAACTTGGTGTCCAAGGGCTACAATCTAGAATTTCAAATTCCACCTCCGCCCACTTCATGCTATCTTGTGTTCTAACATCCCCACAACACAAAGTAATACAGGTGGCTGTAAATGTATGAGATCACTTTTGCATGTACTGTAAGTGAGGTCATCCCCCCACAAAGTGTCTGGGGCTTACCTGTCCCTCCTGGTGCACTGGATCTCCATGGCGGGTGGCAGGAGATCAGTGAACATCTTGCTGATCATCTCACTGAACTCCCCTTGGTAGTATGAACCTGAGAGCTTTCAGCTCTGAGCACTTCCAGGTTTAGAGCTGTAAAACCCTGGCCGGTGTGATTACGGTAGAAACTGATCAAGTGCAGTCTTTACTCAACCAACTTTAACAGGATGATTACAGGGGTCCCCCATGTACACACGCATACAATATATAGCAAATCATGCCTTGCAGTACTGAGCACCTCAGTTTGAATACCAGTCAGAAGCACTACCTGAGCATGGGTTTCCTGTGGGTACTCTGGATTCTTCCCACACTCCAAAAACATGTTGGTAGATTAACTCGCTCCTGTCTAAATTAGCCCTAGTATTTGTATGTATGTATGTATGCATGCGAGCTAGGGGTCTTGAGTTGCAGTCCTTGAGAGGGACTGATGTGAATATACAATATGTAAAGTGTGGTGTAAATTGTTGGCGCTATATAAATTTGAATATTGTAAGGGGGTTAGCTCGGCAGCGAGTGTGTGTGACCCCCTGGAAGGGTTCACAACACAATTTAGGCACAGCTCAACTCAGCTGGGCTCATTACCTCTACCCCTGCAAGACTCCCAGCACTGCCCGTAGTGGTATAAGTCTGTATACACTTTAAACCTGGGGCAAATATACTTGCCATCTTGCACACAACCAGGTGTCTTTACCTGCCTGCTGTCACAATATATATATACATATAAATATGAATTTTTATGGGCTTTTCCGCCTCCTATAGTGGCTATACATGGAATGATTTTATATATGATCATATTTCCGATCAATTTACTGTCCAGAAGTAAAATGCGATTGGAAGATGGAAAAGCTTAATCACTGTGCCATGCAAACATTAATACTAGTCTATCTACTTTCCTATGATCGGATTTTACTCCCAGACTGATCTGAATAAGTTTGATGGAATCGATTGGTTGCTCAAAATGTACAAAGTATGTCTTATAGATTTGATCATACTGTTCAGTTCTGTGAAGAATGATTTGATCAGATCCGCATCTGTATGGCCACCATTCAATAGTAAAGAAAAACTGTACTATAGAAGCAAACCCTCCTGTGTGCTGCTATCTTTAGAGTAAAGAAGTTAGAGCAGTAGCCTCAGTGCTTGAAGAAGATAAGCATCTTCTATGAACTTGCTGAAATACTTGCCATATGTACAACTGGCCTGGAGATAATTTTTTTCTCCACTGAAGTGAAATTTTACTTTTGACTGCAGTGTGTGTTTTGTGCCCCCATTATCTTGGCAATATTTACAGCAGTGTATGACTGGCAACATGCAGGTAGAGCAGTTTTCACTTCTCTCAGTATTCAGAGAGATGCCCACGCTCCATTGCAGTGAGAGATGCAGCCAAAGGAAGGGAAAATGTTGGCCTCCCTATTGAATATTGGATGTCCTTTGACCCCAGAATAAGGGCAGGTGCTTCAGACGTTGTACTGCATTTATATGTTGGCTTCAGGTTATTGAGTATTGACGTGGATCAGAGGTAGTTACAGACAGCTGATCTATAGAGGGTCAAAAAGGAGGGCTGTAAGCGGAAGAAATTAGAGGATTTCTGTCCACCCATAGGGTATTCTTATAGTGTGTGCTGTTACTAATCCCCTCTGTGCCGGAAGCGACTAGAATTGATTGAAAATGTATGCAGATATAAGTTAGAGCCCTGCTGTGCACCTTGACTATTAATGTTTGAGGGAGAACTGATGAATAAAATATAATTGTAAGAAGGTTTCATTAGTTGTGTTTATTTCATTGACAAAATTGAACTGTATGTATAACAAACTTGGATCCATGAATAAATTAGAAAGAGCAATGTATAACGAAATGGCACATTTGCACAGTATTTACCTAAGTAAATAATGTGATTTGCAACCTTTAAAGCGTACCTTTTAGAAAAAAATTAACTAGTGCCTATGTGCTAGCCCCACACTGCTGACCTGCTAGGATGTCAAAGAAAAATCTTGCCCTTTTTGTTGCCCATCTTTGGACTCATTCTGTCTCATATCTTTGTAAGTGAGGTCTGCAGAAGTAGACACAGTATTCTAAATCAGCTGTAAATAAAGCTCAATATAGTAGAATCAGGACCACCTTCCATCTGCTGATGATCCCACTAGTGACGTATCACAGAATTCTGTTCACTTTCCCCACTGGCAGGTCAAACTGTTTGCTTTTTGTTTTGCAAATTAGGTGAATTAACGCATAAATCTGTAGTTCTGACCATTGCTGTACCCCCAATATTGTACTCCAAACAGTTCAGAAGTCAGCTCTAGAACCATCTCATTACTTGTATCAAAGTCTTATCCTAGACACAGCTCAAGTCAGAGTTTTTCTTCCCCATACTCGGACCCTATAGTGCAGGAGTTACCCGCATCTGCAGGAGAGTTCTGGAAATTCGGAAATAAGAAAGAACATTTGAAATAATAATAAATAACTATTGCATTTTAAGTATTGGAATTTTCTTTACAAATTAGGCTGTTGGTGATAAATTTCATATTTAAGTTCACTAACAGCCATATTTCCAAGGAAAATTAATAACTTATTTTAAATGTTCTTTCTTATTTCCAAATTTCCGAAATTCAGAAATAAGAAAGAACATTAGAAATAATAATAAATAGCTATTAAATTTTAGGTTTTGGAATTTCCTTGAAAATATGGCTGTTGGTGATAAATTTCATATTTAAGTTCACTAACAGCCATATTTTCAAGGAAATTCCAATACCTATAATTTAAGAGTTATTTATTAGTTATTATTTCAGTTTATTATTTCTTTGTTATTTTCGGATTTTTGGCTGTTCCGATTGCCGAATTTCTGCAATTGCCGAATTTCCGAATTACCGCAATTGCCGAATTACTGTGAATTTACGAATTACCGCAATTGGCGAATTACCACAAATTGCTGAATAACGGCTATTCGGAAAAATGGAAATTCGGAATTCATTTGAATTGCCGAATTTTGCAAAATTTGGTGAAAACTAAATTCGGAATAAAATGAATTACACAAGCCTAATTGGCAGCAAGTTTTCCACAGCTGGTAACCCCTGCACTCAATAATCGTCCCTACACCTGGAGGTGTTCCAAAACCTTTGTCACAAGTGAGGGATGCAGGATGAGGACTTTCTGGCCTCCAGGTTCAACAAAAAACTGGACAGGTTTGTCTTTAGCTGTAGAAATTCTCTGGTGGAAACAGTGGATGCTGTGGTGGCTTAATGCGACCAGTACATCCTGACCTATGACTTCCATCCCCTGAAACTCCTAAATTCTGCAGGATTGAGGATGGAGGGCATTCCAATGATACTTATAGCTCAGGTGGATATGGTATTCTGACCTCAGACTCCTGGCAGAACCTGAAAGGATGAAGGCTGGACAGCCACACACTGAATCCAATGCATGTGATTTTATTAATAACGAGGTACAAGTACAGAACAGATGAGAGTGAACCACAAGTCCCAGTCCTGGCAGAACCTCTTTGTGCTCTTCCAATTTGTTCATAAACTTTTGTCCCAGGGACTGGGTTACCATTGTGCTTTGCAGTCTCTGACTTGACATAACTTTTGAAGTGTAGACCTTGAGGGACAAAGGCATCTCTTAATCTGTGATTTCCACAATCCTAAACACTGCAAAGTCTGCTTTCCACATTGGACTTGTAAGGCACATGGACCTGAATCAGCATTTGGCTCTGAGTACCATAAATTGGCAAATCTTGGCACTTGTGATCTTGTTCCAGAAACCGCTAGCTTTCCACTCTTTAATTAGGACTTTTGTACAAGGCTCAAGTGGCTTTCTCTGTGCACTTACCTATGGCTGCATGGGATCTGAATTTGGTTCTCTGCACTTCAGAAGCTACCTTTTAAACTTGTTAGGGACATCCCTCTTTCCACTCTTACCCACAAGGTTCCATTTGTTTGTTGCTATTGCCTCTGCAAGGTGAGTGTCTGGGTTGGCAGCTTTTTCCTGTAAAGAAAGCTTTTTTTTTTTTGGACACAGGGACAAGGTGGTGTTGAGGGCTAGAGCCTCCTTCCTTCCTAAGGTGTTTTCTGCCTTTCACCTTAACCAGGGCATTGTGCTTCTATCCCTCTTTCCAGCTCCAGTTCATTAGAAGGAGATTCCACTCCATTGCCAGACTCCTGCTGTGAGCTGCGTCCGCATACAGTATGAACCCAGCCTTAAATATTTTTTGTATAAAATGGGTACAATAGAAATGGGGAAGGGAGTTTAAGGCCTTCCCTACATCATTAGTCCAGTATACAGTATCTCACAAAAGTGAGTACACCCCTCACATTTTTGTAAATATTTTATTATATCTTTTCATGTGACAACACTGAAGAAATGACACTTTGCTACAATGTAAAGTAGTGAGTGTACAGCTTGTATAACAGTGTAAATAACTCAACACACAGCCATTCTGGCAACAAAAGTAAGTACATCCTTAAGTGAAAAAGTCCAAATTGGGCTCAATTAGCCATGGTGTCACATGACTCGTTAGTGTTACAAGGTCTCAGGTGTGAATAGGGAGCAGGTGTGTTAAATTTGGTGTTATCACTCTCACTCTTTTACTGTTCATTGGAAGTTCAACATGGCACCTCATGGCAAAGAACTCTGAGGATCTGAAAAAAAGAATTGTTGCTCTACATAAAGAAAGCCTAGGCTATAAGAAGATTGTCAAAACCCTGAAACTGAGCTGGAGTATGGTGGCAAGACCATACAGCGGTTTAACAGGACAGGTTCTACTCAGAACGGGCCTTGCCATGGTCGACCAAAGAAGTTGAGTGCACGTGCTCAGCGTCATGTCTAGAGGTTGTCTTTGGGAAATAGATGTATGAGTGCTGCCTGCATTGCAGCAGAGGTTGAAGGGGTGGGGGGTCAGCCTGTCGGTGCTCAGACCATACGCCGTACACTGCATCAAATTGATCTGCATGGCTATCGCCCCAGAAGGAAGCCTCTTCTAAAGATTATGCACAAGAAAGCCGCAAACAGTTTGCTGAAGACAAGCAGACTAAGGACCCTGGATTCCTGGAACCATGTCCTGTGCTCTGATGAGACCAAGATAAAGGTATTTGGTTCAGATGGTGTTAAACGTGTGTGGCAGCAACCAGGTGAGGAGTACAAAGACAAGTGTGTCTTGCCTACAGTCAAGCATGGTGGTGGGAGTGTCATGGTCTGGGGCTGCATGAGTGCTGCCAGCACTGGGGAGCTACATTTCATTGAGGGAACCATGAATGCCAACATGTACTGTGACATACTGAAGCAGAGCATGATCCCCTCCCTTCAGAGACTGGGCCGCAGGGCAGTATTCCAACATGACAACGACCCCAAACACACCTCCAAGATGACCACTGCCTTGCTAAAGAAGCCGAGGGTAAAGGTGATGGACTGGCCGAGCATGTCTCCAAACCTAAACCCTATTGAGCATCTGTGGGGCATCTTTAAATGGAAGGTAGATGAGAGCAAGGTCTCTAACATCCACCAGCTCCCTGATGATGCCATGGAGGAGTGGAAGAGGACTCCAGTGGCAACCCGTGAAGCTCTGGTGAACTCCATGCCCAAGAGGGTTAAGGCAGTGCTGGAAAATAATGGTAGCCACACAAAATATTAACACTTTGGGCCCAATTTGGACATTTTCACTTAGGGGTGTACTCACTTTTGTTGGCAGCAGTTTAGACGTCAATGGCTGTGTGTTGTTATTTTGAGGGGACAGCAAATTTACACTGTTATACAAGCTGTACACTCACGTTTTACATTGTAGCAAAGTGTCATTTCTTCAGTGTTGTCACATGAAAAGATATAATAAAAGATTTACTAAAATGTGAGGGGTGTACTCACTTTTATGAGATACTGTATTCATGAAATGTCTTTGAAATTTTGAATTGTTCAAAAGGGTGTACTTGCACTATGAATATGCCTATAGAGGCGATGTGCATAGGAATCAGATCTGTTATTATGAATACATCCTTAAATATATATTTTTTAAAATCGCAGGCAGTGTAAGTTTGACTTGCTTTCAGACTCTTGCAGTTACTATACAGCAAAGAACAGAAGCAGCAAAATGAATCAGTCAGGTGTGGTGTAAGGGCATGCTAATAGGAGGGAAAAGCAAAGTGACAGAGGGATGAACTCATCTGTGTGCTGCTTCATCTCTTAGGCCCCTTTCACACCTGGTCCGCCCGAGCGTCAGCGATAAACCGCCGCTAATTAAGTGGCGCTCTGCCGGTATAATATCGCTATGGTGCCGCTATTCGGGAGGCAGCAGGTCACTTTTACCTCCCCCCCCAACAAAGGGTTAAACAGCTGTACAGCCACTTCGGGAGCGCTGGCCATTCAATCCAATGGGCAGGGGAGGTGGAGGAGCGGTGTATACACCGCTCCTTCACCGACCCAAAAATCATGCTTGCAGGAGTTTGTTTTTTCTCCCGCAAGTGAACCGATCCAAGCCGCCCTAGTGTGAACAGACACTCTAGGTTTAATGGAGAGGCGCTTTACAGGCGCTATTTATAGCTAAATAGCACCTGTAAGGCGCCCCAGTGTGAAAGGGGCCTTACTGTCCACTCATGGGGTAGTGCTGGGCAATATTTCTGTAAATGAAAGCGAAACTGCAGCAGAGAAAAGGTCAGGTCCCTTCTTCTGTCCCTTCTTCTGGGGGCTGCATCCCCCACTAGCTCTACTGGCGCTCCTTCCCTGCAATTGTAGGGGACAGAGTTACTTCATGGTATGCACTTACTTAAGCTCGGCTTTATGTTAGGGCAATTGTATGGTTGTTAATCTATCCCCTGTGTACTCATACTACATCTGCAAGTGTATGCCTTGTGTTCTAATGTTTTGCTTTTGACAAAATCAATAAGCAAACTCTTAAAAAAAAAAAACTGGGCTGTGCTGCGTAACAGAGCTGGGTAAATCCCAGGACTGGACAGATAGAAAATAAAATAATTTTGGCAGGTAAAACCGCTCCCATATATGAATTTCATCTGTGTGTCTAGCTCTTTAGTCTGGGGTCTGCTTTAGGGGAACACATATTGTCTGTCCCTGTGTATTGAAAGACATGGCTGAAATACTTGACATGTATATCCACGATGGCTACTGAACTACCAGATTGTCTATTCTTCTGACAATTTCACCCATCCCTTGCTGTCAAAGGCTGCAGAAATGACCATATCTTACCGTGGTGCTTTAACTTTTCCAAGTCATAAATTCATATATAGCCCTATATAAGGTGTTCTGCAGACTGATTCAATAACAATTATAAAGTCTGATTTGTCAAATGCTGGTCTTTAGAGACCTGAACAGGTGATTTGTTTGTGCAAGGTTCAAAAGAACATGTTTAAAATATGTCTTGATAGGGTTTGTTGTGTTTTCAACTTTGAAAGGTTGGCGGTGGAGTGTTCTGTGCTGGACAGATTGCATTGAAACCATGCACCATGCAGCTGGTTCCCGGAAGAATTCTAGCTGAAAGTCGTCTCTCCTTGCGCCACGTTGAAAGAGTCTTGGATGCCGTCGCCCCTGGTACTTCTTGGAGGCATGTGATGATTGCTCAGTGCTATGTGACACAGAGCTCCTACATACACACTGCCCTAGAAGCATGGAAAGATTCATTTAAACACCAGGTCAGAAGCTTTCATTTAATTCATGTCCGTTTTATTTTTCTTGCCTTTACTTGTTTTGTTTGTAGCAGTGTCCATAATGTATATGATCTATTTGCATATTCAAAATGCTCTGTTTAAACACTTCCGCTAATTTCATAATTATAGTCATCTGCCTTTATGCATTAATTAGTTCAGTAACCAGTGAGTCACAGGAGGCTGTTAACTAGAAGGAACTTACAACAGTAACTGCTAAGGGCTATATCAGAAGTTGAAGATATAACAGGCCTATAGAAAGCAGGTTTTCCATTTTAGTAATTTGCTTTTGCCTTTAACCACTTCAATACTCGGCACGTTTTACCCCCTTCCTGGCCAGACCAATTTTCAGCTTTCAGCGCTGTCACACTTTGAACGAAAATTGCACGGTCATGCAGCACTGTACCCTTATTAATTTTTTATGGTTTTTTACCCACAAATAGAGCTTTCTTTTGGTGGTATTTGATCAACATTGGGTTTTTTATTTTTAGCTTTGCTAAAGACCGAAAAAAAAAAAAAAAAAAGTTTCTCCAAAACATTCCAAAAAATCAAGGGTGGTACAATCTTGCTCTACTGGTAAGAGCTTTTTGATTAAAGAACATATTAACTGTGGCAGGCAGAATGTAGTGTATGCTGTGGAGTGCATGTCTTGTCACATTCAGTACATAGGCTGCACTACTAGACCATTAAGAAAGTGTATAAGTGAGCACTACCATGGGGCTTCTTACAAGTCAGACAAGGGACTATCAAATGTTTCAAAGCATTTTAAATATCAACACCAGGGAAACATGTCCTCTTTTACATTCTATGGATTGCAGAAGCTTGGAGATCCACCTCGGGACGGCGATATTTATCACAAGCTCCTGGAACGATAAGTTTGGTGGATCTTCGGCCTACATACCAGGGTTCCCCATGGCATGAACCATAGATATGACTTTGATCTAATTCTTCGCTAGTCCATATCGGTCTCCCCTTGCCAGAGCTCCTCAGGTAGACAAAGCAATTTTTCTGGTTTAATGGCTTGCAGTAATCCTTATTTGCTCATGTATTGATAATTAATATCTATTCAGTTGTTAACAACATAATATGTCGTCTTAGATCCATGTTTCTTTTTCTTCATTTTTAATTTATATGTTTACTTTTTTTCCAGTAGACACCATCTGATTGGAGGATACTTGACTCCAGCACTCTTGACACTGTGTTATATATATTTTGTGTGTTATGTTGTGGAAGAGCATTGAGCAAGGCTGTGTGCCGAAACGCGTCTGCTCTTTCTCCTGTACATCATCTTTGTCCAATAAATCTACACGAGATTGCAAATACAGTCGTGCCGGCTCTCTTATGTTTTTCTCAATGGAAGCCCCATACTAAGTCTATGGGTGACGTCACTCCCCATTCATTTTCCAGCCATCGTCGGCCGTGTCCTCTGCAGAGCTTCCACCGCTGGAGACCGGATCAGCTTCAAAAAAGGTATGCATGCTGATTTCTTCTTTACAGGGCTACATAGGTTAGTGTTAGATCGTGGATGTAGAAAATTTAGAGTTAGGGTTAATATCCTCAAAAGAATGGATGTTTCCTTCCTCTCTGCCACATTTTTGTGCACATGTGCAAAACTGAGGTCTGTTTTTGTAGCCCTAAACCTTGCTACGGAACTGCTGTAAAATGAATTCAGCAGTTTTTCTGCGACCATAGACACTGCAATTTGCAAGTGATTGAGACCAGAACTTGGAAACTTTGCAAGACCCTGCAAGGCATGTGGGTTTACAACTCCACATTTCAGCACACTTGTGTGATTAATGATAAATGCAAGATGTGTCTACAATAGACTCTCTCTGTACTTTGAAGGTATATGATACACAGTATAGCTTGCTGAAAACATTTAGAGCGTATTTCTTTGCAAAATCTTTGCTCCCTACCTGCAGTGACTCGCTCATTGGTCTTTAAGTACTCCTGGTGAGTGGAGCTATTTTTATTGACTTCTGCAACTTGTTTGGTGCCATCAGAAAGGGCGGTAATGCTGCAGTCACTAGTGATCCACATGCACAGGACCTTGCTTGCACACTCATACTCAGGACCTCAATTGCACTATGCGAAACCTGAGTTGGTCACAGGACAAGATTGTTCCTCCAGTGTTCCTAAAGACCTCAAATCCATACTGTCCGCATGTGGTGACCATTTCTGGGCTTTTATTCTTCAGTCTTATTGCAAAGGTTTTTCCTCTATTATGCAGGGGTTTGTGGCACAATTTGTTGCCTCTTCTAATCGTAGAGGTCAAAAACATCCATGCCCCTTTTTACTTTTAAAGGCTGACACACAGATGCCAGATATATCTGGTTCTTTAGGGGATCCCCCTTGATTCACTCTTGTATGCTAAGTTCCTTCCATTGCTGGAAGAAAAAATGTATCTTCTATAATTTTAATATATGAAATGTTTTTTGGCATATTGTCACCAACTTTATCCGTTTGGTGAAAATCCCTATGTAGGGATCTGCTTTTTCCATATGATTGTCACATCGACTTTTATGCAAGTCACTACCTGAGTTATGTCTATGATGACACTTTCTTCTGTTCAGATCTGCATGGAACTCTAGCTTTCATGCTGGTCTGCCAAGCAACAATGTAAGAAGGCCTTGTTCCTCCCCTTCACAGGAGACCATCTTTTCAGCTTTGTACTGGACACTTATTCAAGCTACATAAAGCTAATGATCAACAACACAGGTCAACACCTTTCTTTATTGCTTAAAAACATTTCATAACTTCCTGGACCTACAGGTTTTCTTCCATCCCCACAAGCTCAACGAGTTCTAAACGTCCTTGGTAATTCAAGGGTTCTACACCAACAGATTAAAGTGGATGTAAACCCTCACATATACCCAGTGAAGAGAACAGCCTCTTACATAAGTTTTACATGTATATCTGTTGTCTTCATTTTTATATACTGTTTAGAAAGTGAAGCCTGGGCATACAGCAAAGACAGCTAATTGGAGGAAAGGCACACACCCTCTCTCCTCATAGGTAGAGACTTTCAGCTCTGGTCATTGAATTGTTCAGCACTGTGCTACTCTATTTATAGCAACCTCCCCAACACAAAGCTCTGGCTGCTTTCATCATATGTGACGTAGAATTTGTCAGGAGTTAACAGGCTGTTAACAGAAGAATGGGGCAGAAGACAGCTACAGGACTTAGTGCTTTGAAGAGGGATAACAAGGCACTGCAGATATATGTGCCCAGCTCAAATGTCAGGAATCGGATTTACATCCACTTTAAAATCTACTACTTCAAGGTTCACCCCACCAGTTTCTTCAGAAGAGTGGGGATATCTGATAATTTTGTGAATATTTGGGAAGTTTGCATAACTAATGCATTGGTGCAGGATGGTTTTGCCCATAGGTTGAAAAGATTTTTCGTTTCTCATCATTTGGTGTCTCAGCAACACAGGATGAACCTTCTTTCAAACATTCATGGATTGCTGAACCAGGTAATTATTGATCCCGTCCCCCCAACCAAAAGATTTTACTTTTTTTTAAAAAAAAAAACCTACAGTCCCAAAACCCAAAAGATGCCTTCACCTTAAAGTGTTACTAAACCCAGGACCCTGCATCTCCCACAGTACACAGAACATGGAAATGCAATTATTTTAGTAAATATAAACTACTAAATATATTTTCTCATCAGTAGTATATAGCAGTCTTGTGACTATCTGTTCTGGTTAAAGCTTGTAGGAGGAGTTTTCATACAGCACTGAGCTGTCCTATCAGGATGCAGGACTCCTCACCCTCTGTCTGAACAGTGATGATTGGTCCTGTGCTGATCACATGCACCCTCCCAAGAGAAAAAAAACTCTCTAGCAATCCACACCAAACTGAGCATGTGCAGCCTGACCCCCAGTAACTCCTTCTTATCCGGACCTGTTTTGGAGTCAGTTGAACAAAAGGAGGATCTGTGCATCCAAGATCAAACAGCCTTTCTACACAATGCAGAGAATTAACACCCTAGGTTCTACAGTGAGTATAACCAACATGATTTGCTGCATATACAGACTGATTTGAATTTGATTTGAAGTTTCTAATGGAATCTATTCAGTCATTACCTCCCTTTATCTTGAAGGTCTTTAGCAATAATTAACATAACGGAAATGTATTTAAACATTTTCATCTTTCCATTTCACCAATTTCTTTGTTTTGCTGCTGGGGACAACTACTATCAGTTTATGGCCCTCTTCTTAAGCCTAGCCTTGGCCCCAAAGGGTGGCCACAAAGCGTGCTCACAAAGGTCCTTGCGTTGGTTCTATATTGTCTTCATCTCAGAGGTATTCCGGTCTGGACTGTCCTCTCTTTCCTTGGACTCCAGTCTGTTAATCACAATGCAAATCTTATAAGACTTTGGATGGGTACTGAGCTTTGAGTGGTCATTTTTCATTCCCTCACATCACTTGGAGTACTTGGGCCTTTTTCTGCATACCTTTTTAAAGCCAAAGTCTTCCTACATCAGGAAAAGACAAAACTGCAGAATCAGGTTCTGCAGGTTCGATTCTATTGTTGGTCTTCCTTTATGAAGCTGCATGCAAGTGCTGGCACTAATGGTATCCCCCTTTTGAAGTAATTTGCAGTTTTTGATTCATTCCACCCCAGAACTTTACAATTCATCAGTTTTTAATTAAGATATTGGATAAAAGTCATGTGAACATGATAATCTAAAGAAGCGGTGTTTAGCTGCGAAACGCATTATTGAATCAACATACTTGACAGTAATTTCTCATATGAGATGGGTTTATTGATGTACCAAGAATTGCACATGTTTTTAATCTCACTTTAACATTGTTTAATAAAGCTTATAATATGTTTTATATTATACTTGGTGTACCTTTTTGATTATATGCAAATACTGGCAGGCCACCCTTGAACGTCCTTGCATTCTCTTTCCTTCCTAGTTTTGATATTTTGGGTTGGTGACCTCTCGGTATAAGATATCTCTTTGACTCCTATAGCCCTTTTCTGAAAGCTCCACTGCATATGCAGTTCTGTAGAACAGTGATTAGCCCATAGCAGCTTCAAAGAGCAGGTGTCGGCTCCATCTTTTTCTACATCCTGTTGTACATATTTCAGTAATCTGTACATTCATTTAAGGGGTTGCACTCGTCGCTCCCCTACTCCACCCCCACTCCAACTGTGGGGTATAAATTTACTACGGTCAGCGCTACAAACTAATATTGATAAAAAAGCACCCTTAGCGACATGTATATACAGTCAGGTCCATAAATATTGGGACATCGACACAATTCTAATCTTTTTTGCTCTATATACCACCACAATGGATTTGAAATGAAACAAACAAGATGTGCTTTAACTGCAGACTTTCGGCTTTAATTTGAGGGTGTTTACATCCAAATCAGGTGAACGGTGTAGGAATTGCAACAGTTTGTATATGTGCCTCCCACTTTTTAAGGGACCAAAAGTAATGGGACAGATTAAAAATCATAAATCAAACTTTCACTTTTTAACCACTTCCCGCCCGCAGGACGTCTATTGACGTCCTGGGGTTTCAGTGGTGATATCTCAGTGATGCCGGCACCTGCAGGCATCATTGAGGTATCATTTTTTAGAGCAGGCGATTCCCATCACCGTAAGAACGATCATAGCGGCAGGTCAGCCGCTTGATTGTTCTTACAGGCGGCGGGAGGGGACGCCTCCCGCCGCCCTCCGGTGCTTCTCCCGGCTCACCTGAGCGATCGGTGACCGGGAGAAGGAATCGCCTGCTGCCGGATGCTGGTGCCAGAGAGTTCCGAGGGACAGATGTCCCTCGGTCATCTCTATGGCTCTCGGAGGCCCGGGCGCACGTCGTGACGTCACTTCCGGGTCTCCGAAGTAAACAACAGCCGTTAAAGGGGAAGAAAAGGCTGAAATCGTCTGTTTTTTTTTCTGATCTCAGCCTTTCCAGCCTGTAGGATAGATGTAGGGTTTTATAGACCCTGCATCTGTCCATAAAGAGGACCTGTCACTCACTTTTCCTATTACAAGGGATGTTTACATTCCTTGTAATAGGAATAAAAGTGATCAAAAAAAATAAAAATAAAGTGAAAGTGTCAAAATAAAAAAAATAAAAATAAAATAAGAAATAAAAAAAAAAAAAAAATTTTAAAGCGTCCCGTCCCCCCGAGCTCGCTCACAAAAGCGAACGCATACGCAAGTCGCGCCCACATATGTAAACGGCGTCCAAACCACACATGTGAGGTATCGCCGCGTGCGTTAGAGTAAGAGCAATAATTCTAGCCCAAGACCTCCTCTGTAACTCAAAAAACCTAACCTGTAAAAATTTTTAAATATCGCCTATGGAGATTTTTAAGTACCAAAGTTCGGCGCCATTCCACGAGTTTGCGCAATTTTAAAATGTGACATGTTGGGTATCTATTTACTCGGCATAACATCATCTTTCACATTATGAAAAAAAATTGGGCTAACTTTTCTGTTTTGTTTTTATTTTAATTCATGAAACTGTTTTTTTTCCAAAAAAAACGCGTTCGAAAAATCGCTGCGCAAATACCGCATGACATAAAAAGTTGAAACAACCGGCATTTTATTCCCTAGAATCTTTGCTAAAAAACCATATGTAATGTTTGGGGGTTCTGAGTAATTTTCTAGCAAAAAAATGATGATTTATACATGAAGGAGAGGAGTGCCAGAAATGGCTCGGATGCGAAGTGGTTAATACTTGGTTGCAAATCCTTTGCAGTCAATTACAGCCTGAAATCTGGAATGCATAGACATCACCAGATGCTGGGTTTCATCCCTGGTGATGCTCTGCCAGGCCTTTACTGCAACTGTCTTCAGTTCCTGCTTGTTCTTGGGGCATTTTTCATTCAGTTTTGTTTTCAGCAAGTGAAATGCATGCTCAATCGGATTCATGTCAGGTGATTGACTTGGCCATTGCATAACATTCCACTTCTTTCCCTTAAAAAACTCTTTGGTTGCTTTCGCAGTATGCTTCGGGTCATTGTCCATCTGCACTGTGAAGCGCTGTCCAATGAGTTCTGAAGCATTTGGCTGAATATGAGCAGATAATATTGCCTGAAACACTTCAGAATTCACCATGCTTCACTGATGAGGTGGTATGCTTTGGATCATGAGCAGTTGCTTCCCTTCTCCATGCTCTTCTCTTCCCATTACTCTGGTACAAGTTGATCTTGGTCTCATCTGTCCATAGGCTGTTGTTCCAGAACTGTGAAGGCTTTTTTAGATGTTGTTTGGCAAGCTCTAATCTGGCCTTCCTGTTTTTGAGGCTCACCAATGGTTTACATCTTGTGGTGAACTCTCTGTATTCACTCTGGTGAAGTCTTCTCTTGATTGTTGACTTTGACACACATACATCTACCTCCTGGAGAGTGTTCTTGATCTGGCCAACTGTTGTGAAGGGCGTTTTCTTCACCAGGGAAAGAATTCTTTGGTCATCCACCACAGTTGTTTTCCATGGTCTTCCGGATCTTTTGGTGTTGCTGAGCTCGCTGGTGCATTCTTTACTTGTAAGGATGTTCCAAACAGTTGATTTGGCCACACCTAATGTTTTTGCTATCTCTCTGATTGGTTTGTATTTTCAGCCTAATGATGGCTTGCTTCACTGATAGTGACAGCTCTTTGGATCTCATATTGAGAGTTGACAGCAACAGATTCCAAATGCAAATAGCACACTTGAAATGGGATAATGAGGGAATAACACACACCTGGCCATGGAACAGCTGAGCAGCCAATTGTCCCATTACTTTTGGTCCCTTAAAAAGTGAGAGGCACATATACAAACTGTTGTAATCCCTACACCGTTCACCTGATTTGGATGTAAATACCCTCAAATTAAATCTGAAAGTCTGCAGTTAAAGCACATCTTGTTGGTTTCATTTCAAATGCATTGTGGTGGTGTATAGAGCCAAAAAGATTAGAATTGTGTCAATGTCCCAATATTTATTGACCTGACTATATAGAAAGAGATTCACTCCATACGAGATTAATTATATCTACTGTCAGTTGGCCCTAGGCTCAGGACCATATTAGACATAACCAAGCCCCACGTATTGGGGTGTTCCCAAGGTTAACAAAGCCTACGCAACAATTGGTGAAAACTCACCCAGAATACCTTGCATGAACAATATGCAGTTAAAAATGTAATTTTATTGAAACTATTTAAAAATTCACAAAAAGATATCACCATTATAGAAGACAAGTTAAAATAAGACATTGTTGTCTAACAGGTCACACGTGGCCCAGGCATACTCCTCAGTCATCCACACCATCATCCAAAGAGCACCCAATTAACTGAACTAACTGGCTGGGTTCAGTGTCCTGTGTGAATACCTCAGCATGTATGAATAACCATTGGGGTGCCAGAGTTGCAGTTAGGCTGGGGAAAAAAACAATTCCCACCCGCGGGGAGGGGAGGTGGGGATATCCGTGTGGTCAGGACAACTGGTTGGATAGCTGACAGGAATCACAGTGTGAAAGGTGGTCCCACTATGAAATAATGACAAACACTTCCCCAAGTGCTATATCATGACGTTTCTGGATTCAGAGCGGAGACAAACCTGTCATCCACCTGCTCAGCGGGAATCAGCGGATAGACCTCACTCCTGCTGAGCAGAGCAAAGAACACCCGTGTGAAAGGCTTTTAAGGCGGTGTTCTGCCGATACTTTACTTTCTAGGTAAAAATATCCCTATAATACTCATGCTTAGTGCATTCTAGTAAAGGTATTCTGTAAACTAAAGTCTGTTTAGTATTTTTGCAGCATCGTTTTCTTACATTATAATATCCCAGCACAGCGCGGTCATCTCTAGTGTGGGCATCTGAAGCCAGAGTGTATCTCTTCCTGTATTCCTGCCAAACTCACACATGCTCAGTGTGGTGCGAGCAGTATAATAGCTTGTAGGTCAAGTTTCCATAGCTACAGCAAAGTCAGGAAGTTGCCACCTCTTATGGAAACCTCTCCTCCCCCTCCCAGGAAGTTTGTCAGCATTTCCATAGATTGTTAATCAAGAAATACAAAACATTATTTCACAAAGTTTTTCTCCAATAGTCGGTGATATCTCTTGTTTCTGTATATATATCTACACTCACCGGCTACTTTTTTCTGTACACCTTTTCAATAAAAAAAAAAAAAAATGAAAAAAATAAATTGCCTCATCATGTTGCACCCATCAAAACTACCCCCATCATATTCCACCCATCAAAACTACCCCCATCATATTCCACCCATCAAAACTGCCCCCATCATATTCCACCCATTATAATTCCCCCGTCATACTGCATCGTCATAATTTCCCCATCATAATTGTCCCATCATTCTACCCCTGTCATAATTGCACCATCATAGTACTCTTTTCTAAGTGCTGTCCCCTAATGTCCTTCTTCTCAACACACATCCACAGCCGATCACATATGGGAAGCTTGGGTAACCGTGGCAACAAAAGCCTGGTTACCCTTTTTAAAAATGGCCCCGGGCGATGCCTACTGGCCTCCTGGGATGTGTGGTCTGGCTGCAGAGTGGAGCTCCACTGATGACAGGAAGCATGTGACCTCCAGGTCACA
>BLSH010421709.1:1548643-1563258 GCA_018402905.1 Glandirana rugosa
CCGTGAATACGGCGGTCACTGTGTCCACTGGCTGCATAAGTTCCCCCACCTGTTATATTGGCTGCATAAGTGCCCCCACCTGTTTCACTGGCTGCATAAATGCCCCCACCTGTTTCACTGGCTGCATAAATGCCCCACCTGTTTCACTGGCTGCACTTGTTGCACTTGTGTCACTGGCGGCATAAGTGCCCCCACCTGTGTCACTGGCAGCATAAGTGCCCCCACCTGTGTCACTGGCGGCATAAGTGCCCCCACCTGTGTCACTGGCGGCATAAGTGCCCCCACCTGTGTCACTGGCGGCATAAGTGCCCCCACCTGTGTCACTGACTGCATAAGTGCCCCCACCTGTGTCACTACTTGCATATGGGTCCCCACCGATGTCACTGGCTGCATAAGTGTCCCCACCTGTTTCACTGGCTGCATAAGTGCCCCCACCTGTGTTATTGGCTGCATAAGTGTGGGTGTGTGAGGAGAGAAGAGCCGTTAACAGCTTTTTACTGCTCTGTGTTTACATTCTGTCATTTGACGGTAGGCTGGCAGCAAGTGGTTAAAGAACCTTTAGTAAAGAAAAATATGTGTTGGGTGTGCCAGAAATACGCTCAGCCCTTAAATTCTGACAACACACAACATTTTCGTGGGTTTTGTGGTGTCAGCCCTGCCCAGCTGTCTTTTTCCAAACTGTTTAATCATGCCCTTTTTTCTCATGTGCAAGGCAAAAGCACATTAATTGGGCCTTTAGATAGCACCGGCAGAAAGCACAGAACAGCTCTGATTTGCTGACAAGATCAATAGGTTTTTTTTTTTCACGAATATAAGAATACTTTCAATTATATATTTAACAGGCCAAAAGAGGGAAAATAAAGAAAAGTTCATTGTTATGATTTACATACACAATAAGGTCAGGATTTCTAACCTTCATGACTATACACAACGGTAGCTTTGATGTTTCACATAGACATGAAATGGCTGGATTCCATTAGGTAACATTGGTGTTCCTGAAAAGAGTATCTGATGAGAAATTTCCCTGAAGGATAGAAATATAGAAAAGTGATGACAGAAAATGACTGATTAGTCCATCGAGTCTGCACTTTTTTTTGGGGGGGGGGGGGTGGTTGGTTGTTATTAACCTCGTTGTCCGACTATAGATTTATGTTTATCCCAAGCATGTTTGAAGCCGTGTACTGTCGACTGTTTCACTACCTCTGCTGGTAGTTTATTCCAATCATCAACCACCCTTTCACTAAAATAATACTTTCTAAGATTAGTTTTGAACTTCCCTCCAGTTATTTTGAGGCCATGTTCCTATGTTCTTGATTTTGATTGCATATTGAAAAGCCCACCTTCCTGAACCTTATTCACCCCCTTGATGTATTTAAAGGTTTCAATCATGTCTCCCCTCTCCCTTCTTTCCGCCAGACTTTGCATGTTAAGTTCCTGAATTCGTTCTCGATATGTTTTATCCCCCAAAACTTTCACCATTTTTGTTACCCGTCTCTGAACTCGTTCTATCTTATCAATATCTTTTTGTAAGTGTGGTCTCCAGAACTTGACACAGTATTCTAAGTGAGGTCTCGCTAAAGATGTATATAGAGGAATCAGAACCTCCTTCCTCTCCTTCTGGTGATCCCGCTAGTGATGCATCCTAGAATTTTATTTGCTTTTCCCACTGCCTGGTCACACTATTTGCTCGTTTTGCAATTTTCTGAAATAAGCACCCCAAATCTTTTTCTTCTGTGGTGCTGGCTAACACTGTACCCCTAATGCTGTACTCTCTAAGGGGATTCTTTTTCCTTAGGTGCATTATTTTACATTTAGAAATATTGAACTGAAGTCTCCACTGCTGTGACCAATCTTCTAGCAATGCTAAATCATGTTCCATGTTACAGACACCTCCAGCAATATCAACCCTATTACACACCTTTGTGTCATCAGCAAAAAGACACACTTTTCCCAACAAACCTTTGGTTATATCACTTACATATAGGTTAAATAGAACAGGACCCAGTACAGAGCCTTGTGGTACCCCACTAGTGACTGGATCACTGTTATGAATGAACCCCATTTACAACCACACTCTGGGATCTATCCTTTAGCCAACTGCATATCCACTGAACCACCCAAGGGTGAAGTCCTAGCTTGTACAACTTTTGTATTAGATCATTACATGGAACTGTGACAAACGCCTCGCTGAAAGCTAGATATGCCATGTCCACAGCACCACCCTCGTCCAAAACACTGGTAATATAGTCAAAAGATTCAATCACATTAGTCTGACATGATCTCAGTAAAGCCATGCTGCTTTGGGTCCAGCAAGCTATGTATTTTTAGGTAATCAATAATCCTTCTTTTCAGGAGTGATTCCATGAACTTGACTACAATTAAAGTGAAACTCACTGGCCTGTAATTGCCAGCTTCTACTTTGCTGCCCTTCTTGTGGATGGGTACAATATTAGCTGTCTGACAACCATGGGGAACTTCTCCTGTTAGAAGAGATTGATTAAAAAGATCTGTTAATGGTCCAACAACTATATCTCAAAGTTCTCTTAGAACACTGGGATGAATACTATCAGGACCCATTGCTTTATTAAGCTTTAACCGAGCCAGTTCCTCTGTTACCTCTGTCTCCAGAAATCCTAGAAATGAACCATCATTACTAGAACCAATATGATTCCCTAACTTGTTATCATTAGTGCAATTTATTTCTGAGAAGACTGAACAGAAGTAATTGTTTAAATGGTTTGCAATCTCCTGGTCTCCCTTAACATACAGTTGTGCTCATAAGCTTGCATACCCTGGCAGAATTTATGATTTCTTGGCCATTTTTCAGAGAATATGAATGATAATACAAAAACATTTCTTTCACTCATGGTTAGTGTTTGATTGAAGCCATTTATTATCAATCAACTGTGTTTACTCTTTTTAAATCATGACAACAGAAACTACCCAAATGTCCCTGATCAAAAGTTTACATACGCTGCAGATTTTGGCCTGATAAATTGCAACAAGTTGACACAAAGGGGTTTGAATGGCTATTAAAGGTAACCATCCGCACCTGTGATCTGTTTGCTTTTAATTAGTGTGTGTGTATAAAAGGTCAATGAGTTTCTGGACTCCTGACACACCCTTGCATCTTTCATCATGTGCTGCACTGACGTTTCTGGATTCTGCGTCATGGGGAAAGCAAAAGAATTGTCAAAGGATCTGCGGGAAAAGGTAGTTGAACTGTATAAAACAGGAAAGGGATATTAAAATATATCCAAGTAATTGAGAAGGCCAATCAGCAGTGTTCAAACTCTAATTAAGAAGTGGAAAATAAGGGGTTCTGTTGAAACCAAACCATGGTCAGGTAGACCAACTGAAATTTCAGCCACAACTGGGCTTTTTGCCAAGAGGAATGGGCAGCTTTAACATCTTAAAAGATAAAGAGCCTCATCCACAAATACCACAAAATAATTCAAACTCTCATTGATGTTAAAGGGGACAATACACAGTATTAAGTTAAATTTTGGTCTCCTCACTCCGAATGACTTTGTGCCAGAAGGTTTGAGGCTTGTCTCAGTGCTGTTTGGTGTATTGTAAGCGGGATACTTAGTGGCACTGTATGTAAACTTTTGATCAGGGTCATTTGTGTAGATTATGTTGTCATTATGATTTAAAAAGAGTAAGCACAGTTTATTGATAATAAATGGCTTCAGCCAAACACTATTCATGAGTAAAATAAATGTTTTTGTGTTATCATTCATATTCTCTGAAAAATGGCCAAGAAATCATAGATTCTGCCAGGGCATGTAAACTTATGAGCACAACTGTATGTGTTTGTGCCAGTTTTCATTTTAGTGATCCCATTGTATTTTTTTCCTTCTATCACTAGTGTAAGGTTTTATCTCCTTTCTTAATAGACTTAGCAATTTCCTCCTCTTTCTGTGCTTTTGCAACACTGATAATGTGTTTGGCCTCATTTTGTCTACTTTTATACACAGCTACACCTCCTGTTTCTTGAATCGTCTAAACGCTATTTTTTATTCTCCTTTACTATCCTACTTACCATATTTTTTGCTCCATAAGACACACCTAGGTTTTAGAGGAGGAAAACAAGAAAAAATATTCTGAACCAAATGGTGTACTAAAATATTTACCAGTGCCAATTAAATGCAGCCTTACCAGTGCCAATTAAATGGAACCTTACCAGTGCCAATTAAATGGAGCCTTACCAGTGCCAATTAAATGGAGCCTTACCAGTGCCAATTAAATGGAGCCTTACCAGTGCCAATTAAATGCAGCCTTACCAGTGCCAATTAAATGCAGCCTTACCAGTGCCATGAAATGCAGCCTTACCAGTGCCATGAAATTCAGCCTTACCAGCAGCGGCGGCTGGTTTCTTCAGCTCCTTGCTGACAGCAAGTAGTGAGCCTATTGGCCAGTCTTAAAAGTGAAAGTAAGTGCGCAAAAGAGGCACACTTTCAATAATTGCCCTGAGCACTGACCTGCCAGTGATTGGTGCGGTGGGCAGGGGCGGGACTGTGCAGCGATGGACAGGAGAAATGACAGTGCTATCTGAGCGAACGTGGAGCGGCTACTCCATATTCCGGTAAGGCAGCACTGCAGCATTGTTAGCTGAAGAGGGCAGAACTGCTCTCCCTCTGCATGGCAGTGTCAGCTAAAGCCCATGGGAAAGGGGGGGATGGGGGTTGTTATGTTAGTTCTCGTCTGAAATTCCCCACGGACTCCAGCCGACACTGCCATGTGGAGAGCACTGCCCTATCTGGTGACTCTGTATACCCCTATCTGGGAGTCTGTATACCCCTATCTGGTCACTGTACACCCTATCTGGGACTCTGTATACCCCTATCTGGGACTCTGTATACCCCTATCTGGTGACTGTATACCCTATCTGGAACTCTGTATACCCCAATCTGGTGACTGTATACCCTATCTGGGTGACTGTATACCCTATCTGGGTATCTGTATACCCTATCTGGGACTCTGTATACCCCTATCTGGGGCTCTGTATACCCCTATCTGGGACTCTGTATACCCCTATCTTAGACTCTGTATACCCCTATCTGTGACTCTGTATACCCCAATCTGGTGACTGTATACCCTATCTGGGTGACTGTATACCCTATCTGGGGACTGTATACCCTAGCTGGGACTCTGTATACCCTATCTGGAACTCTGTATACCCTATCTGGGACTCTGTATACCCCATCTGGGACTCTGTATACCCCATCTGGGACTCTGTATACCCCTATCTGGTTACTGTATACCCTATCTGGTGCTATGTATACTGCGATATGGTGACTCTGTATACTGCTAACTGGGGCTCTGTATACTGCTATATGGTGACTCTGTATACTGCTATCTGGTGCTATGTATACTGCTATATGGTGACTCTGTATACTGCTATCTGGTGACTCTGTATACTGCTATCTGGTGCTCTGTAAATGTATACTGCTATCTGGTGACTCTGTATACCCCTATCTGGGGCTCTGTATACTCCTATCAGATGACTCTGTATACCCATATCTGGTGATGCTGTATACCCTATCTGTGATGTTGTATACCCTATCTGGTGATGCTGGGCTATATACTCCTGACACAAGGGGTGGAAACTATAAGGGATGGGGCTTATGAGAAGTGGGAGGGTCAAAATGGAATGGCGTGGCCTGACGCCCCCCCCCCATCCTAAAATTTCACTAGTTGCCACTGCTTACCAGTCCCATGAAATGTAGCCTGACCAGTGACATGAAATGCAGCCTTACCAGTCCAATGAAATGCAGCCTTACCAGTTCCATGAAATGCAGCCTTACCAGTGCCATGAAATGCAGCCTTACCAGTCCCATGAAACTGCAGCCTGACCTGTGCCCATGAAATGCTGTCCTCCATCTAGCACAGACTGGGAAGTCATGACACATCGCCTGTCACTCAGACAGAAGACAGAGTAGTCCGAGCGGCCGTACTCCATTTGGCTGCTCTGTCTTTTGTCTGGCTAAGTGACAGGCTCAGCCTTGACATCACCCGGGGACTTGGGATGCCTGTTCCCTCCTCCTCTCTTGTAACATGGTGGCGAGGGGGGGTTGGTCAATATTCTCTCTATAAGACGCACAGACATTTCCCCCCATTTTTTTTTAGGGGGAGGGAAACAATATGGTTCACTAAAGAGGTACCATATTTTGCGCTCCATAAGACGCACTGTCTTTTGGAGCGAAAAATATGGTACCTCTTTAGTGAACCATATTGTTTTTTTCTTCAATTTTATTTGTACTAACTTGCCTGACATATAATCTAGTTGCCTCCAGGATGGTAAACTTTAATGGTGCTCACTGATTACTTACTCCTATCATTTTACTCCAACCTTTCAGATTATTTTTTAGAAATTTACCCGTTTCCGCATAATTTTTCCTTTTAAAATCGAAAACTTTTGTTTTTGTAAATGATTTGTCAGTTCTTGTTTTAATATCAAACCAAAGACATTGGTGATCACTATAACCCAAATTCTCTCCCACCTCAACAACAGACAGTTAATACCCATTTGTCAGTACTAGGTCTAGAAAATGGTCACCTCAGGTTGGGTTTTTTACTAACTGTTTTAGAAAAACCCCCATTCAGTTCTTCCATTACATCCCGGCTCCTGCTTATAATAGGATATAATACAAAGGATAATATTGTATGCTGCACTTCAGCACATAATTTTTCACTCTAGGAATAAAAGCAGATTGTATATTTCTTAATGAAAAATTCTAAAGAAAAAAAAAAAAAACAGGAAAGTTTTGTGTATGTTACATTTTGTAAGATCTTTCTATTCAAGGCGGCCGTAGATCGTTGATGGTTAACTTAGTGAATATAGGGGTCTCAAGTGCCCCTGAATTGTCCAGAGGGCAGCAGAGTAGTTTAGTTTGCTTAAATTTGTGTTAAATTAATGTATGGTAAAACGTACGTCTTATCATGCATTCCTGCAAAACATTGCAACTTGTGCATTTCTATTAAATCATGAAGGTTTTTATTGAACACTCAGAAACTGCAACAAAAACATATAACATGTCAGGAGTGTCTGTATAGTGTCAGTATTGACAGTATTACAGTATTCATTCAACTGCAGTGTATTGGGCAGTATTTTGTGAATAAGTCATGCAGCCCCCCTCACCTAGTCTGAGATCCCAAGGGCCTCCATACAGTTAACCCTTATTTCAAAGTAGCATCGGTGCTAACCCAGGGGTAGCTAACCAATCACCCAATACTTCTTCATATAACTTCTGTGAATGCGTTGCAATGCCTTCATTTTGAATGAATGGCATTAAACTATTACAGTAGTGTTCAACTCACCCACACTATAGTGCACCAAAATGCACATGCTATATGAAATTACAGTGTACAGGGATCAGTTTTATTGCATCCTGATAAAACAGTTCAATGGTGCACTGTAGCATTCCTTAGATTATATTTAGTATAAAAGTATGGATATGATCTTACAGGAAGGTGATCAGGTATATTTCCAAGAGGCAGCTCTCTAAGAACCGAGGCTCTATATGGAAATCAGGATAAATCCTGACAGCTGGAATATCTGGATGTGCCCCTTGTATATACAACAGTGTACCAATGGGCTCAGAACAGGCAATATGTTCTGATATGAGGAGATTGGATAGACAGAGTGGCATTCAGGTGATTGGACAGAAGATGATGTGATTGATCAATGGTGCCTAGTACCAGCTCCCTCCTGATAGCATAATTAAACTCCCTTCCTGTGAATGCAGGACTTCATTGACCTGACCCCCCTGGGTACGCATCACGTTGATGCCCTTTACTCAGTGCAGTCATGCAGGGAAAGGGGCAGATATTACATCTGTAACTCATTGTCCTCCGCATCACATGACTGGCCAAGAAATTTTAAATAGGGTAAGTATGCCAAAAATGAACATAAGTTCGATATGGGGGCTTCCAGTTGCAGAGGAGTAGGACTGTGAGGTGAGGGGAGCTGGAATCGCGCTCTTAGTATAGTGGATGAGGTAGTAGAAATTATTGCATTATGCTGTATTAGTCATTATTTTGGTTCAAGGATTTTGATTTTGCCCACCTCAGCAAAACCTGACTTGTACTATCAAGAGAAAGGTACACAGTAACAAGGCAACTCTAATTATAAATGTAGTCCATAGGGCATTGCAATCCAAAATAACCTAATAAATGAAGGTGAACAGTTCAGCATTTTCAGTATCTCATTACACATTACATGTATGATGCAATTCCTGATCCCTTTTATGGAATGAGCAAAATTACATTTTAGTCATGTATTGACTTGATATTAAATGTTGCTGATAGCAATAGGGCGTTCCTTCTTATATAAACTGGTAAAACCTTTATTTCATTTAATGTGTGATAAGCAAATCAGTACCTGTTTTTTTTTCTGTGAGGTTTGTATGATTTCAAACCAGATTTGTGTCCATTCAGAGCAAAATAACTGGCTTGCTGGATAGGAGCCTATGCTTTACTTTCATGTACTGCCCTACCACCCTGTACAAAGTAAAAGAAACAAGTTAGTGGATACTTTTACTACTACTACTTTTACTTTGCCCAACAAAGTACAGATTTGTTTTAACAAAGTGGCCTTCACACATTGCAATTGTGAATAAAATATTGCTGGATTGAATGCAGCAAATGCAGTGGGGACACTTTCCTATGTTCCTTGCACACGCATTTCATTCCATCCAATTAAAATCATTTTGTCCTGCTTTCTGGCCATTCATATGACTCTTATAAAATGTAATAGTAAAACAAATGTCTGGTGCCTGCCTGGCGGGTGCGTGTGCTCTGTGTACATTATGCTGATGTCACCCTCTTGGTGCCAGTATAGCGAGTCTTCAATACAGACAGGAGAAGACCTGTACATGGGTGTGATATCATTAACAGAGCTTTCAGCGGCAGCTCATATCTACTTCAAGAAGAATGCTAATTAGTGTCTGCCTGCTAATGAGGTGTCTCGCTTACTTACATTTCTGATGAAAGGCTCTGTTACTATAGGAGGAAACATTTTTAATTTATTCTGTTTACAGCTAGAAGGCAGATTATTCCCTGTACAGATAAACATGGTAGTTATAAGAGGGTCCACATCCACCATATCTAGATGTTTATTTGATGCTGTGTTATATGGGAGTGATTTCTGTACATGCCGAGTCAATGTAGTTCATGCTCTGCAAACTTCATTGTGTATTTAGGTTGTCTTTTATAATCTTGGTGCCCCGAATGTAGAAGATATGATTTTTGTATGTGATTATTACAATCCTTTTTTGAATACATTCATTTATGAAAAAAATGAAGGGGGTTGCATGCTGTACAGGTAAATATACACTGTGTACACCATTATTAGGCAAGTGAGTTTTTTTTGTAATTCCTTTATTAAACCAACAAGTGCATTATACCGGGCAAGGTACAAGTCAAGCTAGTTACAAAGGTATAAAGGGGAAAGTCACCAAGTATTCATATAAGGAAAGTACCAACATCCCAATTAATAAGGTGCGTGTCAAAACAAACTATTGTGCGAGCCAAATGAGGACTTTTGACGGTACTCATTTGCCTCGCACAATAGTTTGTTTTGGCATGCACCTTGGTACAAAGGTATCTGCATTGTATAGACATACAGGCGGTCCCCGGGTTACAAACAAATAGGGACTGTGGGTTTGTTCTTAAGTTGAATTTGTTTGTAAGTCGGAACAGGTACATTTTTTAAGTGTAGCTTCAGCCAAAAAAAATATTTTTAAGCTTTTTGGATAGCATAGGGAAGGGTTATCGGCCTTGTAATGTTTGTTTTTGCTGTCTATGTTTCTGTTCAGAAGATTTCTCCTCACTTCCTGTCCCAATGATAATTGGATTTTGAAAATTTTGGGTTGTTGTGGAAACAAGGATTGGTGATAAAGCATCAGCGGAGACCCCTTTTTCCCATAATAACTCTTACAGGAGTGAATTTCCCTTCCTAGGGGGAGATTTCCTATCACTTCCTGTGAGTCGTTTGTAAGTCGGATGTTTGTAACGAGGGGACCGCCTGTATATTGAATATGTTCTTTATGCATATTGTCCAACTCCAAGCTGTATAAACTTTAATGCCTATTGGATTTAAGCATATCAGGTGATGTGTATTTGTGTGATGAGGGATGGTGTGCCCTAAGATCAACACCCTATATCAAAGTGTGCATAATTATTAGGCAAAAACCTCGGCAAAATGGGCCAAAAAAGAGATTTAACTGACTCTGAAAAGTCAAAAATTGTAAAGACTTTCAGAGGGATGCAGCACTCTTGAAGTTGCTAAGATATTGGGGCATGATCACAGAACCATCAAAAGTTTTGTTGCAAATAGTCAACAGGGTTGCATGAAACGTGTTGAGAAAAAAGACTGCAAAACTGCAACCTACCTGGAGTGCCCAGAAGTACAAGGTGTTTAGTGCTCAGAGACATGGCCAAGGGAAGGTAGGCTGAAACCCAACCACCACTGAACAAGACACACAAGTTGAAACGTCAAGACTGGGCCAAGATATATCTGAAGACAGAGTTTTCTAAGGATTTGTGGACTAATGAGATGATAGTGACTCTTGACGGACCAAATAGATGGGCCTGTGGCTGGATCAGTAACAGGCACAGCGCTCCACTTCGACTCAGACACCAGCAAGGTGGAGGTGGGGTACTAGTATGGGCTGATATTATTAAAGATGAGCTAGCTGGACCTTTTTGGTTGAAGATGGACTCAAAATCAATTCAATCAATCCCAAACCTACTGCTAGTTTTTAAGACACTTTCTTCAAGCAGTGGTACAGGAAAAAGTCTGCATCTTTCAAGAAGACTATGATATTTATGCAGGACAATGCTCCATCGCATGCATGGAAGTACTCCACTGTGTGGCTAGCCAGTAAAGGCCTTAAAGATGAAAGAATAATGACATGGCCCCCTTCCTTACCTGACCTAAACCCTATTGAGAACTTGTGGACCTTGAGAGATTTACGGTGAAAGAAAACCGTACACCTCTCTGAACAATGTCTGGGAGGCTGTGGTTGCTGCTGCATGAAAATTTGATCGTCAACAGATCAAGAAACTGACAGATTGCATGAATGGAAAGCTTATGGCTGTAATTGAAAAGAAGGGGTGGCTATATTGGTCACTGAAATGTCAGAAGTGTTTATTTGTAAATTTTGAGTTGTTTAGATGGGAGCATTTTCATTTAGTTGCATAATAATTCTGCTACTAATAGTTGCCCAATAAGTGTGCACACATAAATAGTCTCCTAAGAAAGACAAAAGCTCACTTTTACTTTGTTCAGGTTTATGAACATTTTGGATTGACCGAGAGTGCTGTAGTTTAACAATTAAATTAGTCCTCAAAAATACAACTTGCCTAATAATTGTGCACACAGTGTACATTTTGATAGGTGTGGATCAGTTGAAGCAGAATTGGCGTTAGCAGCATTTTTAGAAGGAGAGCAGTAGCAGTCTCATTTTTCTCCCAGCACAGGTTTCTGGTCAACCTTCCTAAGTCTGGCCCCTGAAATTACCAAGGAGATTCAGATAATCACTATATATTATATTATTTAAAAAAAAAAACGGAAATAATAAAAAAAAAAGTACAAACATGGCATAGGAGATGGTCTAAAATGTCAGGTATGTTACAGGAGTAGTTAGAGACATGCTACAGGAATTTGTTAGAAACATTAGGCATGCTACATGAGTAGAGAACATACTGCAAGAGACCGTCAGAGATTGGGGATATGTTTCCACATTGCAGTCCCTTTTACGTATCAGTGTTCCTTCATTATTACTCCCTACAGCTCTCTAAAATTGCTGCCACCATAATTGGTAAACCCGTCAGGAAGATTCATTATTAAAAGCGCAGATTAAAAAAAAAAAAAAAACGTAAAAAGGTTCAAAAACAAAAAAATGTACAGCACAAATAACATTAGGAAAGAGTGAAATAAATATATCCAATGATTTAGCAAAAGCCATTATGATTTACAGTTTTACTGGCCTGGAAAACACAGGTTTCTGGCTGCCGGAGCCTAAGGGATGTACCAGAAGCACCAAAGGTCTGCATGCAGGTCTTTGGTTGGGTACCAGGGGTTTAAGGAACTGGGGAAGATGGCTTTGCTTTCACTTAGATAAAAAGTTAATCATAGGAATCAGGGGGTGCCCGAGTCAGGGGTGAACCCGCACGTCTGCCCCCATAGCAAGAAGCTGAAGAGGAGCAGACAGCGCCAACGGGGGACCCCAGAAGAGGAGGTCGGGGCTGCTCTGTGCAATACCAGTGCACTGAGCACGTAAGTATAAACCTCTTCTTTTTTATTTGAGGTAAAAAAAGAGACTTTAAAATCACTGTAATTCTTACTTCAGTTACAAGTGGACTGGGGAAGAGTTAATACATTGGTTCTTATTTTTTCTGTGGCATTCCATTCTGATTACTGTTTACTCCTATCGATACCAGGGCATTTTCTACTCCCACTGGCCACAGTCCGGCCCCCCTAAAGTTTGAAGGGCAGTAAACTGGCTTTTTGTTTTGAAAGTTTGGAGACCCCTGGCCCACACCATTGTGTAGCAATGGTAAAGAAATGAGCATTGTGAAATCGATTTATGTTCTTTCCTGTTTGTTTAGTTATGGTGTTAATGTTGAAAATATTTTTTCCACTGGTAATATGATTTTTATAAATAGATGTGAGATTAAACTGTCATCTGTTTTTGTGTTTGAATTTATTTTACTCTTCCGTTCACTGACAGACGCAGCCTTCTTATGACACGTGGGGTTATGCTCATATCACTAGGAGTAGACTAGGCAAAAATAAAAAGCATAGGTTGGCCCCTCCCAGGGGGCCATCCTCACCTTAGCATATAATCCCCCTGCTCTGCATAGCACATCAGTTTTTAATTGCCTAGTGCAAGGAGTAGACCTGGTTCCCTATGGGATCTGCGGTCTCCTGAAGATTTTTTTCTGATGAAGACTGCTATCAAGAAGCTGGCTGGTGAACCATCAGAGCCTGGGGAGAAGCTGGCTTGCCCATCATATACGGGGGTGTCTCCCTCCACCCCACTTTGGCTTAATCCTAGCCTTTCCCACTTCCTCTCCTTTCAGGACCCAATGGTTTGGGCGGTCCGAGGGATCAAAACACTAAAGGATGTAACGATGTATGGGGAACTCCTGACATTTGACCAATTGAAGGCCAGACATGACCTCCCAAATAGATATTTTTTCCGCTATTTGCAGCTGAGGCACGCCTTCCAGAGTCAATTCCGGAGTATGAGGGTAGAGGCATTGCCCTCATCTCTGGAAGATGCGCTGGCAGTGGAGGAGCTCCCAAAGACATTATCAGTGGTGTACAGGAAGCTCTTTGTGTGGCAGTAGCAAAATGTAGAACACGATGGGAGGGTGACATACATGATATGCAGGGCGAAGACTGGGAGGGATTATGTGATCGACCATTTGGACACTTAGTCTCAGCCAGAGACAAGCTGATCCAGTTCAAATTCCTCCACAGAGTCTACTACACACCTGCTAGACTGGCAGCTAGATATCAGGGGGCATCGGCCTCCTGCTGGCGATGCTCCCAGATGCCAGCAGCTGCATTACATATTTTCTGGGAATGTGAGCGGATCCAGACTTTTTGGGATGAGGTAACCTCCTTCATAGAGGAAATCCTGTTTGTACCAATCCCTAAAACTGTCAGGATATGCTTACTGGGCATAGTTGAAGACGTGGTGCCCTCCAGAGCCCACAGAACGCTCCTTACTATCCTGTTGTTCTATGGCAAAAAAGCAATATTACTACACTGGAAGAAACAGGAGGCCCCAAGTTTGGGTTATTGGAAAAAGTTAGTCAATACTATGCTGCCGTTCTATAAAGCAACCTATAAAGCCAGGGGATGTACCAAAAAATTTGATAAGGTTTGGAGGGCGTGGTATGATACCAGATCCTCAGTTAATTAAAGCGGAGTTCCACTAGTTTTTTTGTTTATTAAAAGTCAGCAGCTACGAAAAGTGTAGCTGCTGACTTTTAATAAACAGTAACTTACCTGTCTCCCGGTCCAGCGATGGCTGCGCCCCAAGCCTCGCTCGTCTCCCCCCTCCTCCCGACGGCCGCGCCATTCCAAGTGTGGGCACCCGGCCCGGCTTCACGGCCGGGCACCCACTGCGCATGCGCGAGTCGCGCTGCGCATTCTTAGTGGCCAGGCAATCTTCTGGGACCTGTGACGTGTCCCAGAAGATTGCCAGGAGGGAGGGGCCGCCTAGGAGGAGAGGAGGGGTCGCCTAGGCGGCCCAGAGGCGGAAGGTGGAAGAGGGACAGGAAGTCCCTCTGAAACCTGGGGACACACCCCCCCCCCAAAAAAATTACATGCCAAATGTGGCATGTAAGGGGGTGAGGAGTGCTTAAAGCGGAAGTTCCATTTTTGGGTGGAACTCCGCTTTAAGTGACATAGGTGAGAGCCTAGAGGAGATCCTAAGGGGGGGGAAGAGATAGATTCACTTAACGATGACCCCCTGCATCCTGCAGGGTATCCCTGGTGATAGCGGAGAGCTATAAAAATGTAAGGTCCCCCAATACTTGGTGTGCTGAAGAAGGAGACAATTAACCAAATTGTACGATTCAAGGTCTTGGGG
>BLSH010421709.1:1564550-1582900 GCA_018402905.1 Glandirana rugosa
ACCGGCGGAGGGATTTCACCTGTGGACCTATCAGAGGGTGAACTGCCCTCAGAAGGCGAAGGTGATCAGGAGGCTCCTTTTTTGTGTGATAAAGCGATAGTGGCCGCTCTGATCACTGATATCCGCGGCTCCATGCGACTTGACCAGGCAGGGGAGTCGCATGAGTCCACATATATTTGTGGATCTCTTAAACCCCCTTGGTCCCCTAGGGCTTACCCTTATGATCAGGTGTTTGAACAGGCGGTGTTCAAGGAATGGCTGCGGCCACCAAAGTCCTTTGCTTTTCCTAAAAACTTTGCTGTTCGCTACCCCTTTGAGGATAGCTTTACTAAGAGATGGGCTTCCCCAACGGTGGACCCCCCAGTGGCCCGTCTGAATAAGGCAACGACCATTACCTTGGAGGGGTCGCCGTTTTTTAGGGAGGCGGCCAGTCGCCGCACGGAGTCAATCTCTAAGGCACTGTTCTTGTTGGCAGGGTCAGGCATGTGGCCGGCGCTGACGGCTGCGATGGCGGCACAATCTCTTCACGAGCACACTGCCACACTGCACACTGGTTTAACTTGTGAGTGTGCACAGGCTGAGGTGCAGCGGGCACAACATTTGGAAGGGGGTCTCCACTACATATGCCATGCTGCTTTGGACTTTCTTCCCATATTGTCAAAAATGTCTGTTTTTGCAATTGTTATCAGGCGGGTGCTGTGGCTCCGCTCGTGGTCGGGCGACCAGGCTTCAAAGAAAGCTCTTGCAGATCTTCCCTTTCAGGGAGGGCGTCTGTTTGGCCCACAGTTGGATGAAATCATTAAGGATTTCACGGGAGGGAAGAGTACTTTCCCTCCAGAGCCAAATCGGCGGGATTTTTGCCATAGGCAGGGCCCTGTTTCTTCAGGTCAGAAGTTTTTTCGGGCACCCGGCTCAGCGGGTAGGGGCTTCAGTAAGTCCAGTAAGGCTTCCACTGGGCCCAGTAAAAGGCCCTGGCAGCATAAGTCCGAAAAAGCGAAGGATAAATCAACCTCCGCATGATGGGTTGCCCCCGCCCGACTCACGGGTGGGGGGGGGGCGGTTGCTGGGGTTTGCAGCCAGATGGACTGCCCGCATCACGGATCGGTGGGTACTGGAGGTGGTGTCCTCCAGGTACAGGATAAAATTCATCTCTCTGCCCCCAGAAAGGTTCTTCCCTTCAAACTTGAGACTCCCTCAGGGGCGTCGGGAGGCGCTTTTAGGCGCAGTTCGGGCGCTTACCGAACAGGGGGGTGATTGTACCGGTACCCGTGGCGGAAAGATTTCACGGGTTTTACTCAAACCTCTTTGTGGTGCCCAAAAAGGGCGGTGTCAGGCCAATTCTGGACCTGAAGGCATTAAACCACTTTGTAAAGATGAAGAGATTCAGGATGGAGTCAATCCTCTCGGTCGTGGCCACCCTGCACCAAGGGGAATTCATGGCGTCCCTGGATATCAGGGACGCGTATCTCCACGTTCCAGTTTGTCATAGTCACCAGCGTTTTCTACACTTCGCAGTCGGGGATCTGCATTACCAGTTTGTGGCACTTCCCTTCGGGCTGGCTTCGTCTCCCCGAGTGTTCACCAAGGTGGTGGCCCCGATGCTGGCGCTGCTGAGACAGAGAGGTATCGCAGTAGTAGCATACCTCGATGATTTACTCCTGAGAGCAGAGTCTGCTGCGGCTCTGGAGAACGTGACAATCACGGTGTCCACGTTAAAAGAGTTCGGTTGGCTGATCAACCTGCAGAAATCATCATTGACTCCATCCTGCCGGCTGGAATACCTGGGTCTGATTCTGGACACGTGCAGTCAAGGGTGTTTTTACCACCAAACAAGCTCCTGACACTTCAGGCAGCAGTGCGAACCCTGTTATCACACCAGTGGTCCTCCTTACGGTTCTGTATGCGAGTGTTGGGGCTCATGGTGTCGACTTTCGAAGCGATACCTTACGCCCAGAGTCACACTCGGCTCTTGCAGAAGGCAATTTTGTCGCAATGGGACAAATCTCCCCTATCCCTAGACAGACTGATCAGTTTGGGTCATCAGTCCCGAGGATCCTTGATTTGGTGGATTCGGGCTCCGGCCCTAAAGTTGGGAAAATGTTTTCTCCCCCTCAATTGGTCGATAGTAACGACGGATGCCAGCCTATCGGGCTGGGGAGGGGTCCTGGGTCAGTTCTCTGCCTAGGGTCGTTGGTCAGTGCAGGAAGCTTGTCTTCCAATAAATGTACTGGAACTGAGATCGATCAGACTTTGTCTGTCACGTTGGTCAGAAAGGCTGCGAGGCCTCCCTGTCCGGGTTCAGTCGGACAATGCCACGGATGTGGCATATTTGAACCATCAGGGCGGAACAAGAAGCTCGGCAGCAGCCGTGGAGGCGGCACTGATCTTTCGGTGGGCAGAACTTCACGTGCCAGCTCTCTCTGCAATCTACATCCCGGGCGTGGAAATTGGCAGGCGGACTTTCTTAGCCGCCGGACTCTGGATCAGGGGGAATGGTCCCTACATCCAGAAGTGTTCTGCCAGATGTGCCTCAAGTGGGGCACGCCAGAGGTGGACCTCATGGCCTCCAGGTTCGATCACAAGGTACAGACCTTTGTGTGCAGAACAAAGGATCTGTTGGCGGTCACCTCGGACGCACTGGTAGTGCCCTGGGATCGGTATCGGCTTCTGTACATCTTTCCTCCTCTAAAGCTTCTACCGCAGGTTCTGCGCAGGATAGAAGCAGAGGGAATCCCGACAATCCTCGTAGCTCCGGATTGGCCTCTGCGTCCTTGGTACACCGACGTAGTACGGATGGTGACAGATGTTCCGTGGCGTCTTCCACTTTGCAAAGACCTACTGTCTCAGGGGCCCATCTTGCACCCTGCTTTACCCTCGCTGGCTTTGATGGCTTGGCTATTGAGTCCCAGGTGTTGAGGGATAGGGGTGTCTCGGACTCGGTGATCCCTACTATGATTGAAGCACATAAAGGTATCTCATGTAAGATTTATCATAGGACCTGGAAGGCCTATATTACCTGGTGGGAGGCAGGGGGTTGGAACCCCCGCTCTTATATAGTGTCCAGAGTACTGACTTTTTTTGCAGCAAAGACTGGACAAGAACCTGGCGTTAAGTACGCTTAAGGGTCAGATTTCGGCCCTGGAGGTTCATTCATTGATCCGTACATTTGTACAGGGGGTACGTCATGTGGCTCCTCGGATACGGTCGCCTCTGGCACCGTGGGATTTGAATCTGGCTCTTTCTGTGCTGCAGAAACCACCATATGAAAAGATCAGGGATATTCCCTTGCGGCTGTTGTCACAGAAAGTGGCTTTTCTGGTGGCTGTCACATCCGCAAGGCGGGTGTCTGAGTTGGCAGCATTATCCTGCAGGTCACCTTACTTGGTCCTTCATAAGGACAAGGTGGTTTTGCAACCTTCCCCTTCGTTTCTTCCGAAGGTGGTTACTTCTTTTCATTTGAATGAGGATATTGTTCTCCCCTCATTGTGCCCACACCCGTCGCATCCCAAAGAAGTTGAACTGCATTCTTTGGATGTGGTGAGGGCTTTGCGGGTGTATTTGTTTTCTACAGCTTCTTTTCGGAAGTCTGATTCTTTATTTGTGCTGATGGAAGGGTCGCGCAAAGGCATGGCGGCCTCGTCAGCTACCATTTCTCGTTGGATAAGGAAGACCGTGACTCGTGATTATGAGATTTGGGGCAAGGTTCCCCCGTTTCCAGTCACGGCTCATTCCACCAGGGCAGTTAGTACTTCCTGGGCGTTTAGTCACCAGGCCTCGGTGTCTCAGGTGTGCAAAACGGCTACTTGGGCCTCAGTGCACACGTTTACTAAGTTTTACAAAATTGATGTTTCAGCATCTTCGGATGCTGCTTTTGGCCGCAAAGTATTACAAGCGGCAGTGTAGGCGCGATTAGCGCCGCCTGAGAGGGCTTTTTCTGTTGGGTACAGTTGTTCTAGCTTGCCTACCCCTCTTGATTGGCACAGCTTTGGGACGTCCCCACGTGTCATAAGAAGGCTGCGTCTGTCAGTGAACGGAAGAGTAAAAGGGATTTTATTATAACTTACCGTAAAATCCTTTTCTCTGAGTTCACTGACAGATGCAGCACCCACCCCTCTGCGTTGAGTTTGTACGGCTTGTTACGAACTGATGTGCTATGCAGAGCAGGGGGATTATATGCTAAGGTGAGGACGGCCCCCTGGGAGGGGCCAAGCTATGCTTTTGTTTTATTTTTGCCTAGTCTACTCCTAGTGATATGAGCATAACCCCACGGGTCATAAAAGAAGGCTGCGTCTGTCAGTGAACTCAGAGAAAAGGATTTTACGGTAAGTTATAATAAAATCCTTTTTTTTTTTTTTTTTTTAAACCACCACAGTTTATACTGGTGTGATCCTTACTTTCAGTAAAGGTAAGCAGGAGCACAAATGTTCCTTTAGGGCCAATTCACAACTATGTGTGCTTGTAGTAGTAACATACATGTAGTTGTAACATTACATAGTAACACTCATGCGTAGGGGGTGGATGGCCCTTATAGTTTCCTTTTAAAAATAAACTTAACTGTAGCACATGGATGTGAACCAGCCATATAGTAATGAATGGGTTTTCAAATAGGCCCTTAAGCAATCCTTTGCATACAGAACAAACCACAAAGTTGCAACAGAAATGTTAAGAACTCATACCAATGTACAGTCAATGTACGTACATTTCAAAGTGCCTAGGTCCCAGAGGGGATGGCTTGTCATTTACTTTCTTGCACCAAGCTGGTATTTGCATACGTGAGTGTCTATAACTTTCCATCTTAAAGAGGAGCTGCAGTCTGCTAACATAATTTGTAATAAAAACCTCTTTGCCATTTCAAAGCTTCCCTCCAACCACACTTGCCAAATATGCTGCAGAAATCTCCCTCCATTAAGTCTGGCTGCAGCCGTTTTAACTGGGCAGCTGAAGCTGCTGCCTGTTCACTTACTGGATTTGCACAGTGGCACACCTCCCAGCTCTGCAGCTCTCATTGGTCTTCTTATGACTCATCCCCCCTCCATTCCTGGCAAACTCTCACGAGAGTGAGAGAGAGAGCTGTGCATGATGTCATAAGCCTAGGCTAATGACCAGACAAAGAGGAAGTGGGCTGTATAAAGTATTTAGTGGCAGAAAAAAAATATTTTACTATCCAAAGTTAAAACAACAAAGGCAGAAGATTTAATAGATGAAAAGTTGAAAAAATTACTGAAGAGCCGCTTTAATAAATACCATAATATACCCGTGTGCTCTTCCATGTATTTTCTCCTCCTGTAAACTGGAGTGCTCCATCAGATTACCACATTAAGCAGCCAGATACTATAATTTAAGCACATTTTATCTGCCCTCTTCTGTACAGTACCCTAAATTGGTTCTAATCGGTACGTAGACAATGACTCTATCTATACCTTAATATGTAATATAATGTCCTTTTCCACTGTCATTGATATATACAGTCTTTACAGATATTTGTTTGGCTTTGTACCATAGTTTCTTACTGCATATTGCCTACAATAATAGCTTTTGAATTTGAAGAGCCAAAATTGTACAGACATTGAAAAAACTATACTTAAAAAAGAGAGGTGCTTTAATACCTCTTATACAAGCTTTTTATCCTACAGGTATACTGATATTTGTCTTGATTTTCACCACCACCACAGGACACAACAAGTGCATAAATTGAAACCCTAATACTTTCTATATACTAATTGTATGCAAATATCAGAGGAATAATATTGTAACAGTGAAGAATAACATAATAACACTAATTTCTTCGTCTAGGACAAAACAACTGCTCTGATAAAACAGTTATTTTGCCATTTGTGTTGAACTTTATTGTATAATTGTGGATTTCTCTGTGCATTTGGGACCAACAATGCAGTTTCAGAGCCATAATGCTTAGAAAATGGCTCACACTGTACTGGAAGTACGGGCAAAAGAGAGTTCTCCCGCTACAGAGGAAACTGAAGGATTATGTTTTGTCAGGAGACAATGCTCCGCAACCTCAATGAATCCTCTCTATGTAACTTCCACACTGCCAGGGAACCAGGAGAGACTTGCTGTGTAATGATAATCTCCTTAGAATGAGAATTTTTTTGTTGTGCTTTATTAATTCAGGGCCTGATGGGGATATTAGCAGCTCTTGAAATTGGAAAGGCCGGGAGCATTGCAATTTGCTGAATCCCAAAATGTTTCAAATGAGCAGATAAACAGCAGCAATAATTGGCCTTTATTAAATCAAGGAGTCGTTCATTACAAGTATCCCAGCTGTACCAGGGAGAGGGGCAAGGAGGGGGAGCATAGCCTGTGCACTGTAAGAGAAATTCTTGTGTGAACCAGAACCTAATTTCAAGGGGCTATTCAGTGAATTTCATCACCTTTATTTCCGTACTTTTTCTCTGTTTCCCCTTGAGAGTTTTCTCCAATTTATACCAATTTAAATTGCAAAGTTACAATGTCCAAGTAGAAAAAGAAAGCGAAAAACTGGGAAAGAACAATTAAATTTAAAAGCAACCACCTTAAAAATCCTTTCCATACTATAAAAACAAAAAAAATCTATAAAACCATACTGGGCACATAATGTAGGCAGGAGAAAAAGACTCAATAACACATATAGAGAGTGATGGAGTCCAAGGGGAAACCCATTAAGTCTCTATAGGATGGGAGAAAAAGTCCAAATGTAGAGGGACAACAATGGCTGCAGCTCTTCCAGTACTGGACTGTCTCTGTGCATTAAAACAAACAAAAAAGCAGAAGGCACCACCATCTAAGTGTATTATTTTATTAAAAGCAATTATAAAAAAGAGGTTTAAAGTAAGCGGAAACAGGCACATCATCAGTCCGTAATCGCTGGCGAAGCTCGATTAGGAGGCGGTCCGGGAGGCTGACAGAGTAGCACCCGAAGGCAGCTGTGTAGGACAAGCGGATTTTGGCTGAGTGGTGTAGGAGCTCAGCGTGTCAGGGACCAGAAGTGGCGTCCATAGGCACATCAATAGGAAATGGGTGGTAACCTGTTTTGGAGCTTAGAGACGCTCCTCTGTCAAAGGTCACTCCTTAGCCACATTCCGCTTGTCCTACACTGTCAGCCTCCCGGCCACCTCTTCATCGAGTTTCGCCAGCGATTAAGGACTGATGATATGCCGGTTTCCTCTTACTTTTGTGAGTGCATTTTAAACCCTCTTTGTTTATAATTGCTTTTAATAAATGTATACACTTAGCTGGTGTATAAATGCTTAATTTGTTTTTGTTTTTTTTACAAAATATAGGCACCCTTCAAAGCCAGAACAATTTTCACTCACTCACTATTGGGGATACTGGAATTGCTGTCCATGGCCATCAGCAGGTGATCCCAGAGACAGGAGCTTCAGCTCTGGTGGAGGTAGTCTAGTCAGCAAAGAATTCAGGCGCCTGTCAGAATGATGAAGTTAGATGTCACACACAAAAGAGTATAGTGTGCAGGTGGGAAATGTTTCTATGCTTCAGCTTCTTCAGCTTGCCAAAGCTTACTCCTGACAGCGCCTATATAGTCGAAGATTGTCAAGTAATTGACTTGTTAGCCCAATACCCATAAGCAGTACATTTGGTATTAGTTCCTAACCAGTTACCCTTGTAAATTCCATTAGGTAAGTGATTTAAGTAATCAAACTGAAAGAGACACAAAGAGAACATGCATGTACAGTATATTACAAGCATTATTCAAAAGAATCTATAAAAAAAATTGTGCAGAATGACACTATAGTAGGCTCTCATTGACCTTTTATACACACACACTAATTACAAGCAAGCAGATCACAGGTGAGGATGGTTACCTTTATTAGCCATTCAAACCCCTTTGTGTGCATGTTTTCAGGCCAAAATCACCAGAGTATGTAAAGTTTTGATCAGGGTCATTTGGGTAGTTTCTGTTGTCATTATGATTAAAAAGAGTAAACACAGTTGATTGATAATGGCTTCAGCCAAACACTAACCATTAGTGAAAGAAATGTTTTTGTGTTATTGTTCATATTTTCTGAAAAATGGCTAAGAAATCATAAATTCTGCCAGGGTATGTAAACTTATGAGCACAATTGTATAAAGGGACATTTTACTTTAGCATGTGCATTAGAGCTGCACGATTAATCGTATTAAAATCGCAATCTCGATTCCCCTCCTCGATCTCCATCACATATTACCGCGATTTTCAGTGCAGTTAATCGAGTTCGACTTGCTGGGCGACTCAACGCGACTTGACTGTCAGAAGTCAATGCAAGTCGCCTAAAGTCTCCCCAGGAATCTTTTTCTAAAGTCGGAGCAACCTGAGTCTCTCCTATCTGGGCAGACTGCCAAGTCTGGGCAGAGAGCCAAGTCAAGTTGATAAAAGAAGTAAAAAGATACTATGTTTCAAATTATCAAAGGGCTGAACTCCCATGTATAGAAGAGTTTAGTTTAACCATTTAAAGACTAAATCTTTTCTGACATTTGCTGCTTACAAGTAAAAATCCAGTATTTACTGCTAGAAAATGACTTAGAACCCCCAAACATTATATATTTTGATGGCGGTTGTTGCAATATTTTATGTCACACGGTATTTGCGCAGCAGTCTTTCAAACGCAATTTTTTGGGAAAAATTACACTTTCAAAAAAAAAAAAAAACTAAAGTGCTGTTAGCCCAATTTTTTTGTATATGTAAGATGTTACTCTGCGAGAATCGTGAAAGAACCGTGATCTTTATTGTAAGCAAAAAAATTGTGATTCAGAATCGTGGCCAGAATCGTGCAGCTCTAATGTGCATGTGTACCTAGTTTTATTTAGGTTTTGGATCTAGGTTTTTTCTAGGACTATAATTGAACGCACTTGTTTTGTAAAACCCTTTTGTCTCTCTTGCAGATTTGCTGGTGATTCTGAAAAAGGTGTGGGGGAAGAATGCACCGTGTCTTGTGCTGGTACCTGTAATAGACCTACCCAGTTCTGAAGTCCTAAACATGTCTTTCTGGTTCAGTTGTTGATGCCATGAAAAGGAACATCCAGATTGGACTAAAAAGACCAAAAAAACCCATAATCTGTGCCTAATGACAGCGAGTGTTATAAAGTCTTATTTTGAAGAATGAAATGGGCTAACAACATTACAAAATGTGTTGTCTTTGGAAGTTATAATTTGAACATTTTTTGTATTTAATATTAAACCTGAACTATTTTCTATTATTATTCTTTACTGTGGTCTGTAAATGATGAAAGCAAGGGATGAACAAACTGGATTGGGATGTGACCTGGATAGTTTATATATGACTGCACCTAGATTGCTGTAATTGTCAGAAATTTCAAACATGTCACAGCCGGTACTTGCTAGTTTCAAAATCACAGATTTCAGTTTAAAGCTCATCTCCAGACCGATATAAAAGATGCAAATGAATTCACCTCTGCATTTATTGATACATCACTATTGGGCCATTTCTATACCCAGACACGGACCCCCACTTTTCTTCCTCTTCCTTTTATTTTTAGGGCTATGTTCTCAGTTTTGCTTGCTTTATGTTTCTATCTTTAGAGCTGGACCTCGGCCGAGGTCATATGCTCGCCGGGCCTACAAGATTAATGCGTCATTTTCCTTGGACGCATCCCCCTCTCCATTTGAGGTCCAGGGTTTTTGGATACACTCTGGTTGCGTGGTTGATTTTAATAAATATTTTTTTCTCTTTATCAGAGCTGTCCCGACACCCTGTCCCCCTTTTGGGCCCACCACATTTACATGTGTGGTGTAGCTATGCTAAACAGATGATATTTTGGTGTTTTTTCTTTTTTTTTATTTTATCCTTTTTCTTTCCTCCTCCCCCTCCCCCTTTGATACTTGTGGCGGCTAAGCTGGCATAAAGTTTCTTCTCTGGTACCGTCATGGCGACACTTCACTTAATATCATTTAACGTTAGGGGCCTGAACAAAAGAGCTGCGTGCTCCATTGCATTTATACAAGAAACTCACCTGACACATACCACGTCAGCTAGGTTATACTCCTCACATTATCCAAACTGGTCTTTCAGATAATAGCAAAGCCAAGGGGGTGGCCATTGGTTTTCATAGGAGCATTTCCTTTACGCTAGAAAAGATGTTAGCTGATGATAATGGGAGATTCCTTTTCCTTCAAGGTTTGGTTGGCAATACTCGTTATACTTTGGCAAATGTATTTTGCCCAAATCATAACCAACCAACCTACCTCTCACAAGTCATACATAAATTGAAAGAGTTTGCTCTGGGAATGATTATTATTGCAAGAGACATTAACATGCCTCTTGAGCCATTGTTAGACACTTTGCATGGCCACTCTTCTATTCCATATAAACGTTTATCTTATCTTAAGAAATGTCTCCACTCTACTCAACTAGTAGATGCATGGAGAATTCTGCATCCAAAAGCACAAGATTATTCTTACTATTCAAAAATACACACAAGATTTGTACTGTAGGATAGATGTGTTTCTATTACATAATTTTCATCTAACCTTATTACGATCAGCCTCTATTGGGGTAACTGCATCCTCTGACCACGCCCCAATCTCAATTGGAAGCTGAATGCCTTCTCAATTAATTCCTCAACAGAGCTATCCCCGTCGCTCGTCTGGGAGGCTCATAAAGCTACTGATCGAGCTAGGGTCTAGGAAGAAGAAAGAACACCATCAGCAGCTTACAGAATTGAGTACCCAACTTGCAGACCTGGAGAGAACTCATGAGCTGTCTCTTCATAAAGCCACTTTACTACAGTTCACACAAAAAAGGGAGGAACTCAAACCTTTACTAAACATGGATCTTAAAAAAAGCTTTTGCTTGGCCTCCCAGAGGGTGTACAAGTGGGGGGATAAACCTGAAAAGATGCTAGCACGTTCCCTTCAGATTAAGATGGCCTGCTTCTTTTCAGGAGTTAAAACCTCTGATGACCTGGCGTACACCACACCTCTTATATTGCAAGTGACTTTTATGCCAGTTTATACACAGTATATCACAAAAGTGAGTACACCCCTTACATTTTTGTAAATATTTTATTATATCTTTTCTGTCCCCTCAAAATAACTCAAGACACAGCCATTAATGTCTAAACCGCTGGCAACAAAAGTGAGTACACCCCTAAGTGTAAATGTCCAAATTGGGCCCAATTTTCCATTTTCACTCTCCGGTGTCATGTGACTCGTTAGTGTTACAAGGTCTCAGGTGTGAATGGGGAGCAGGTGTGTTAAGTTTGGGGTTATTGCTCTCACTCATACTGGTCACTGGAAGTTCAACATGGCACCTCATGGCAAAGAACTCTCTGAGGATCTGAAAAAAAGAATTGTTACTCTACATAGAGATGGCCTAGGCTATAAGAAGATTGCCAAGACCCTGAAACTCAGCTGCAGCATGGTGGCCAAGACAATGCAATGGTTTAACAGGACAGGTTCCACTCAGAACAGGCCTCGCCATGGTCGATAAAAGAAGTTGAGTGCACATACATTGCATCAAATTGGTCTGCATGGCTGCCGTCCCAGAAGGAAGCCTTTTCTAATGATGATGCACAAGAAAGCCTGCAAACAGTTTGCTGAAGACAAGCAGACTAAGGACATGAGACCAAGATAAACTTATTTGGGTCAGATGGTATCAAGTGTGTGGGGCGGCAACCAGGTGAGGAGTACAAAGACAAGTGTGTCTTGCATACAGTCAAGCATGGTGGTGGGAGTGTCATGGTCTGGGGCTGCATGAGTGCTGCCGGCACTGAGGCGCTACAGTTCATTGTTCATTGAGGGAACCATGAATGCCAACATGTACTGTAACATACTGAAGCAGAGCATGATCCTGCCTTGTTAAAGAAGCTGAGGGTAAAGGTTATGGACTGGCCAAGCATGTCTTAGACCTAAACCCTATAAAACATCTGTGGGGCATCCTCAAATGGAAGGTGGAGGAGCGCAAGGTCTCTAACATCCACCAACTCCGTGATGTCATCATGGAGGAGTGGAAGAGGACTCCAGTGGCAACCTGTAAAGCTTTGTTGAACTCCATGCCCAAGAGGGTTAAGGCAGTGCTGGAATATAATGGTGGCTGCACAAAATATTGCCACTTTGGGCCCAATTTTTACTTAGGGGTGTACTCCCTTATCTTCAGTGTTGTCACATGAAAAGATAAAATAAACTATTTACAAAAATGTGAGGGGTGTACTCACTTTTGTGAAAGGCAAAAAAAAAAGACAAAAAAACAAGATTTGGCGCTAATCACAGAGATCTATATGGAGATTAAATATTTTGGAATAACCTGCTTGGTGTGCAGTCCAGAGGTGCTCTGGGGATAGAGCATACAACATGAAGAATAGAAGGATCCTATTGGGCGCTTCCATGTAGGTGTTATTATTTGAATGAATAGCCAAGCACCCTGGTCCTACCTGATGATCATTGGGCTATGAGTTTGAAAGTCTGATCAATTGAACAATCATGGGGCAATCAAGGAAAATTATTTTAAAAAAATTGTTTATTGGAGAATTAAAACAACAGCACTTACATGCTCAAGCTGACTGCTGTAACTGCATTGCAAAAATAGGGCTGATGGTGTTCCTGGATGGAAGGCTCTTGGACTCACTTGCCAGTGTGGGAGCCTATGCACAGATTGTGATGGCCAAGGCTGGAGAAGTGGAGAGATGCCTGCTGTGAAGGACTTTGGGAGTAGAGGGACCCAATCGTGTCTACTGAGACTGGCAGAGGGGGAGGAAGCCTGCTGGGACGGACCGAGTGGCTGGAGGGGTTCGGAGATGACAGCCTCTGGTGGGGGGAGGCTGGAAGACCGATGCTGGAGGTGAGCTGGGTGGGTGGCGACAACCCACAATGACGTCACTCGCTGGGTTGTGCAGACCAAAGCCGGTTGTGCTCTACTGTAATGTACAAGGAGATTTGGCCTCTTTAGATCCTAGTGGTTTCTTTTCAACACTTCAACCTCTCAGCTCTCACTTTATCTGGAGAGGCAGAAAAACACAAATTTCCCACGATATTCTATACCGTACTAAGCAAACAGGGGGCCTATCCCTCCCTAATTTTAAAATGTACTACCAAGCTTGTATTTTATCACGTTTTGCTGATTGGAGATATGCTAAGGAGACAGAGTTATGAGTGAGCTTAGACCCCTCTATGGCCGCAGCTGATCTTTATACAAATTTGTGGATCCCACGTTCTTTTAGATCCCTAGCCCTTTTAACTTCCCCACTTACAGTGTCTATGCTGGATATTTGGGATGCACTCCATTCTCACCATAAGTGGAAATATAATTCTCCACTCATGCCTTTACTAGGACATGTTTTTTTCTTACCTGGTTCTATGGACTTGGTTTTCAGAAAGTGGTTTCCAGATCGAGTTCCACTACCACACCATGTTTTAAAGGATTCCTATACCAAGCCTTTAAGATCCCTTTGTGGTCCATCAACTCTATCTTTTATGGATCAATGGCAATATGCCCAATTGTCACGATGTATACAGTCTCTTTCTCATCCACATTACGATCTGCTCAGGATCTAAATCATATTGAGATCATACTTCTTCCTCAAGATCCTCACCTACATTGTATTTCACAATTCTACAAGGCCCTCCTTTCCTTACAAGATCCAACATACCCAACTTACCTTGCCCGATGGGAAACAGACTTCTGTTCTACCGCTAAGGATAAACAAAAAGACAAAATCCTGAGACTTTCGCATATTTTGTCGCTCTCCTCTAGAGTTCAGGAGATGAACTATAAACTCCTCATACGCTTGCACCTCACTCCAGTTAAACTACATAATCTGTTCCCATCAAACTCACCTCAATGCAAAGTAGACGAGATATGTCTAATGGAAGAACTGACCCACATTGTTAGGGATACAATTCGCAAACACTCAAAAATATGGGCCTGCTGGTTCAAGTTTAAGTCCTCTACATTGTATTTAGACATTATCTCTGGTACATAACACATGTAAGCCTTCTGTATTCATCTTAAAGCACTATTTGTTATTATACATATATAGGACAATGTTGCTATTATTTTGATATCCTGAGCCACAGGTACCTTGCTTATTGGGCCCCCCCCCCTTTCTTTTTATCTGCCCCCTTACCTTTCTTTCTCTCTCTGTCTCTCTCTTTGTAAAATGTGAAAACCCCCTTTATTCAACTAAAATACGTTTTTGGATTGATAACTTGTAGGGTATAATATACGTTTTATTGCATGGTTATTTTCATGATTATTTCTGTTCTATACACTCTGCAGGGAAGTTATATGCTATACGACACTTTTGTATTGTATTTTATTTTGCAATAAAAATTTACTAAACAAAAAAAAATACACTGTTTTTAATAAAAAAAAAATGATGTAAGTACTTGCAGAGCCTAAACTGGGGAGAATCAGCATAAGGAGCCATTCATTTGTACTACAGTGCAAGAAACATGCTGATGGGAGGAGAAAGCAAAGTAATGGAGAGATCAGCTTATCAGTCTGCTGCTTCTCCTTTCAATGCCCAGTCGTATAGTGGGGAGGAGAGCAGACCTGTAAGTGTTACTGAGCTACAGCAGAGCAAAATCGTGTCTCCTTCCCTGACAGATAAAGCTGTGTAAATCTCAGAATTAAATGGATCGAATCACAAATCTTTTAGCAGGTAGAACAGCTCTCCTATCTGTATTTCATGTGTTATTTTAGCTGTTTGCCTGGAGTTCAGCTTTGAAGAAATGTAATGTACCACTCAGTGTTGGTATCGGTATGATGTGTGGGGGTAAAATCTTCTTACTATGATGAAAATGTTATATGAGTAAAAAAAATTTCACTGAATAGTAGCATGTGTAGTCAATGTTGATTATCCCTGGTGCCAGTAGCAGCTAGTGGGGTGGCCGGCGGCACTTAACCACCCACCCGTCCTCAGCCAGTCAGTCTGGGACTTATCCCATCTAGGTGACTGGCTCCTCTGCTCCTGCTCTGTCCTGTCCTTCATCACGGCGGCATCTGTGTGTCTCCTCCTAGGCGTCCAATAGGATCACCTGTCCTTTCAGCCAGTCTCAGACCCGCTTCCTGATTGGCCAGGAGGAGGATTAGTGTTAGAATAGTGAATATTCATTCACTATTGTATCACACCAGGGTGGGCTGTGAGCACACTCTGCACCTCAAGCCCATCCTATCTTGAAGCCTATTAGAACCTCTCTAATCAGTGCTTCAAAAACACCCCCCCATTGTAATTCATGCTCCCGTATGCATGGATGGGTGGGCGGCACCCGTTGGCCCTCAATGGACCAGCTGCCACTGCCTGATGCTAACATATTTCATAGGGCTGTATAGTGTCAGGACTTTCATGTGGAGCAACACCAAGAATCATATGCCTAAAAAACATTTAGACCCCTTTCACACTGAGGCACTTTACAGGCGCTATAAAGTGCCTCAAAATCACTCCCCATCCACCCCAAAGCCGGAGTGCTTTCACACTGGGGTGGTACGCTTGCAGGACGTTACAAAAAGTCCTGCAAGCAGCATCTTTGGGGCGGTGGGGTGAGCGGTAATATACCGCTCCTCCACCGCCCCTGCCCATTGAAAACAATGGGCAGCTCTTCCGAAGCGGCTGCACACCGCCTCGGAAGCGCAGAGAGCGGGCACTTTTAACCCCTTGTGGGGGCTTAAAAGCGCACCGCTCCCGCCACTGTGGCGCTGCTCTAACAGCAGTAAATTCTAGCTGTCTCTAGTGGGGATTTACCGCTAACACCCCACCACCCCCAGTGTGAAAGGGGCCTGAGTGACTTGTAGTAGCATTACTGGCTCTACCCCTAACTATTATCCAGGCATTTGTGTTCTGTTCAGGAATACAGGACATATTTGTTTTAGTATATAAACTGTAGTGCAATAACGCTGCTAGCAGTTCTGGAGGTTCTTGTACTTGTTTTGGAATATGGAGGACCACACACTATTTATATTCTTGGTACATACATAATGATATTAGAGAACATGTCTTGAGAGGCGGTAATATGGAGCTCTCTATGCATTTTCTGGATGTGAATTCCTTTTCATCAGGTATACAGTTTAGGTTACCCTATACTAAAACAGAATAGCCCTTAAATACATTACATCTCCAACTATTTTCCTAATTTATACATATTTCCTATATATCTGAGTACATACTGTGGCAGGTCGAGCTTGTGCCATTCTTTAAAATGGCGATTTTCTGGGAAGCAAGCACACTGATGATGCAGGTGTGTGCTGCATTCATGTTAGAGGTGAGTGGCCCCATCCTCCCGATGGGGTCCATATGTGAAGGGAGCTGTGAGGTGCACATCGCACCATACTATCCAGGTCAGGACAAAGGCCCGAGCCTATGAGAATGTAGAAGCGAGGAGCTGCAGGAGAAACAGTAAAGCTGACAAAGGTACATTATTTTGTGCATGAGCACTGGGACTGTCTGTTTGTCGGACTGAAGGACCAAGGCAGGAGGACTGAGCAGTGAAGCTGCAAAAAGAGAGCCACGAAGCTGAATTCTGTTTTGTTGCATTGATGGTGAGCACCGCTGCATGGGAAACTATTCAAGTGTGAACTTTTTGATTTGTTTTAAATAAAAGTGGACATAAAGAGCCCTGAAATGATGTACGTCTGGCTTGGCGTAAATTCACTGTTTGGCACTACCAATGAGCTACACATTTCCGGCTTGTCACAATACATTAGTGGTTGCAGACCTTGGAGCTGAACACTACTAAGACTACTACGATTATCTTGGGGATGAGGGCAGGGATATCAGAGTCCAGAATGGCAGGAGACCTGAAATTCCTCACCATGTGCTCCACTGCTATAATCATAGGCTTTATATATTAGATACATTTCCATTTTTCTAATTTAAGGGGACATGACATGTTATAGGTCCTGTCTTACCTTCAAATTATAATGTTTACTAAATGTATTCCTATCCACACAAACACAAAAATCCTCCTGCGCTTGGGAGTGGATCCATATAATGTATGTAGGCTATGTCTCTGTCCTGGCTTGTATGGATGCACTTCATTTTGCTGCCCTCTTAAGACTGGGGAAGTCTGGAACAAATGAAACCACAAAAAAGACAGAGGGTGTACAGACTTAGTGCATTATCCTAAAACTATTGTTTTATTAATATAATAAATAGTAAGTATTATACCCACAAAATGGCAAATGTAACATGCGCATCACATAGTACAGCATCAATAAAGTGTATGTAAACCCAATTAATGAAATTCAAGCTGTGCACATCTATCTGCAGGGTTTTGTTATCTCTCTTCAAAGCCCTGTGTCTCGTAGCTCTGTCCTGCAACGTTCCTGTGTTTTCAGCCTAAGAAGTTTGTCAGATTATGATAAGAGCAGCCGGAGTTTTGTATTGGGGAGGATGCTATAAATAGATTAGCAGAGCTCTGGACAATACAAGGGAGAGAGCGGAAAGTATCTACCTATGAGGAGAGGGGTGTGTGCCTTTCCTCCAATCAGCTGTCTTGGCTGTGTTCCCAGTCAATGTAGTTCTTTTTTTTTTTTTTTTTTTTTTTTTTTTTTTTTACCTCTCAGAGACTGCCTCTCCCTTTCCCTTGTCTTCTTCTCCTATTTCTCTCATCTTATCTCTCAAGGAAAAGACAACTCGGCAGGGTGTGGTTTTTTGTCTCATCATTGTGGTCTTCTTTTCTTTTTTTTCTTTTTGCCCTTTTATGTTTCATTTTTACTTAAACCATCTCTTGGTTACTCTGGACACCTCGTGTCTAACTACCCCACCCCTCATATTGAGGTATTTAGATTTCTCCCCTTTATCCCCCCCCCCCTCTTCCCTTCCCTACTTCCCTTTTTCACTTTTATTTCCTTATTTTACATACATTTCTTTTTCCTTCTCTCTTTTGAAGTTCTCCCATCTTCCCCATTTATTTTGATGATTATCTAGGGCACCTTTTTCTACGGAGATAGCTCTTTCCATTTCCCTCATCCACTCCACTTTGTCTATCCATTCCCTTAGTGTCGGAGGTCCTGGGGCTCTCCAACGTCTCGGAATCAGGCTTTTCGCTGCATTCAAGAGTAACGGAACTAACGTATTCTTATATTCCCCAATCTTCATTTTCGTTGCGTGTAATATACATTCCCATGGCTCATATTCTACCTGCTTTTCTGTGATTTCATTTATTACCTTAATGATCTCCTTCCAATAGGTCGTTATTTTTGGGCAGGCCCACCATATATGGGCGAAAGTGCCTATGTCCCCACACCCTCTCCAACAGTTAGGGGATTCCTCGCTATTTATCTTCCCCATCCTCTTGGGTGTCTTGTACCAGCGTGCTGTTAGTTTGTAATTCATTTCATTCGTCCCTTGGTCTCCTGCTGATGTGCTTGATAATTTCAGGATTTTTTCTATCTCTTTCC
>BLSH010421709.1:1590143-1605165 GCA_018402905.1 Glandirana rugosa
CAGTGCTACGTAATCCGCATTATTCCTCAAAGGGGGATATTGTCCAAAAATCACAGTGAGAAAGACCGGTCGCTGGCCAGAAAGAGTGACACTAAAAACCTGTTATAGGGGGAAACTCCTTATTACGCCTAATGCATCGTGACTGCGGCATGTAAAATGCCCTCATCTGCTGCCTAATGCAGCTTAAGGGTGGCAAAAACATGTCTCTACTGCACATTTTTACCACCCAACTGCACATCTAAACTAAGCCTTGGTGACACTTTAAATAAAATACGAAAAAAGGTGAAAGAAGTATTCCAGTGCTGATGATCTTCTACTGCCTCTTTGCAGCCACTTCCTGCCTACATGCGTGCCCCCCCCAAAAACAACTCTTTGTCTGAACACATGTGCCTTTCAAAAGGCCCCAAGCCCCTCCCACCAAGTTCCTGTATACACAAACTTCCTTCAGAAATCTTCCTCTCTAGCCGTCTAACTGGTCTATTTATCAATGAAGGGGGAAAGGGGAAAGCCTGAAAGCACATGGTCTAAAAATCTAAATCTATATTATTTAAAGGTATTAATAGCTGTAGCAACACACCCCCATGGTGACTTTTCATTGCTCTGGTAGGTTTCCGGTCCCCATGAAATACTGGAGCCCAGCTGCACATAAAGAGTGGTAATGGTTGATGGTACACAGGGCTTTATCACAATTTTGATGCTTAGAATAAAGATCACGATTATCGCAGTGTAACATCAACTTTCACATTATACAGTAAAAAAAATGGGCTAACTTTACTGTTTAGTTTTTTTCTTATTCATTAAAGTGTATTTTTTCTAAAAAAAATGCATTTGAAAGACCGCTGCGCAAATACTGTGTGACATAAAATATGGCAACAACCACCATTTTATTCTCTAGTGTCTCTGCTAAAAAAATAAATAATGTTGGGGGGGGGGGGGGTTCTAAGTAATTTTCTAGCAGAAAATACTGGATTTTTACTTGTATGTCTGAAAAGATTTAGTCTTAAAGTGGTTAAACTTCCCTCCTACAGACCAGAGTTCATCCCTTTGATAAAAGAACGAAGAGATACATGGTTTGTATTTAGAAAGAAAAAAGAATAACAAATATCCGGGCAGCCTGCCAAATTTAACAGCTGTTAGATTAAGCAGAGAACGACTCTCCCCTCACTATCTTAAAACGTCTCAGATTCAGTGAGAGAATGATCGGCTGCCACTCGCCGGGACGTGGTTTCTGGTCACCATGGCGACCTGGCGCCCGGGGATTGTCGAGTCCTGGTGTATAGTATACCAACCTCACTCTGCTCATCCAACCATTAAACAGGATTACAGAATTCAGATACAATTATCATTGACTTTTCAATGCCAATCTTTGCTGATATGGATTTCACAATTTATGACATTCCCTGTGACCCTCTAAAACGAATTATGCATGTGTTGAGGGCAGCTATAGAGCATAAAGATAAAGGGATTCCCCCACGTAAATTTGGACTTTCAAGGAAATATACACCAAAACTTTGTATAAAACATGTTGCTTTATTGTACAATATTCAATAAAAACATTCTCATAAAAAAAGAGCAGCTGCATGATTATTCCAGAATATCAACTATATCACAATAGAACCAGTAATGGATTTTGTGAAGTGAAGATCCTCTTAGTGTCCCTCGCCAGATGATGTGGCACTGGTGGGGAGTACCCGGCGGGTTTCAGAAAATTGTTTTCTTTCTTCAGGGGTGCATAGACAAGAGAGGTATAATCCACATTCTAAAAGTAAGACCATATTGATCAAAAAACATTTAAATCACACTTAGATAATTAGGATTAGATATTAATTGAATTACTTCAAACAGGTTTTTCTATTTAGACAAAACACAGCTGAGAATCTAATAAAAGTGCTGAAGTCATCAACTTGTCACACTGGGGTCACCACTGTCAGCCACATAGAACAGTCAAAGGGGAACTCACTCCATTCAAAGAAAAGGAGACATTCATGGGGAATTATCACGTACCTGGTAGCAGGGCCTGAAATGATGAGGAAGGCCTCTCTAACACCTCTGACTTGGGGCCCCTGGTAGTGTGAACAGAAGGCACAGAAGTGCAGCGTGGCACTAGTGCCTGTAGGTCTTGCCAGTAGCAGAGCGGGTATCCATGCCAGGCAGGGGAGGCCATCAGTAGTCTTCAGTGAAGCAGACTGGCTAGTAGACAGCTAGAGGATGGCAGGCTGGTACTGGCGACAGTGGGCAGGTGAGGCATGCGCTGGTAGTAGACAGTAGAACAGCAGGATGTTTCAGGAAGCAGGGTCAGGCAAGCCGGGTCATACACTGGCAGGACAGATCAGGTACAGAGGAGCAGTCAATAGCGTGGTCTGGGTACAAGCCGCGCCAGGAGCCAATTGGTGCAAAAGAAGTGAATGAAGCAGACAGAAGCGGAGGTCAAGGACAAGCCGGGGTCGGGGCAGACGGAGTTCAGAGAGTGGTCAGACAGTGTAAAAAAAGGTTCTAAATATCCCCAAACCACCACACTTACGTACCTGACACCTCCTGCATGGAAAAAAAGCATTTTAGTCCCCCAAACAGGGAAGCTTGTGCCAGAGCCTCTATGATGTTGGGAGCCACTTTACATTGGAAGTTGGGGGCTCTTTTAAAGATAATAAATTGGTCTATTGGGCAAACCTGGTCCAAACCCCTCGACAAATGTTAAGATAGTGGGCTAACACTGACAATTGACTGGGTTTGTCTTTTGTTTCTAAGTTATGTATAATGTATGTGGTCTGAACAGCCTGTATCTGGACATTTCAAGATGTACGCTTACTACCCAGTGTTACCTGTGAACTACCAATGTCGAACCATCCTTGCCCGCATTGGGCGTTAAGTTATAATGTGAAAAAAAAACTGGTCCAAGGTCTTTGTAATTCCACAGGATATTTTAATGATTTTTAATTAACCTATTTACTACCTGTTACTGATTGAAAAAAGTTGTAGTCAAATTTACTGCTATCTTGAATTTTAGATCTAGGTTGTAGAAGGCTCTCCCGATCCAGACAAGATATTACCTTTATATTGTCATCCAAAGATTGCAAGTTCTATCCCTTGGCTACAAATCTATTTTTTAGAATATCAATGTGTGTGTCAAAATCTTCCTTTTTAGAGCAGCTGCTTTTATCCTAAGGAATTTTCCTTTCAATGTGGCTCACAATCATACTGGATGATGGCAGCTATGTATAGGAATTTAACAGTTTCTACTGCTTCATTATTTTTTTTTTAATATGTCCTAGTATAAAGATTGTCTTTTTTTAAAAGTGGTAAGATCAAGAAATACTTATCAACTATAGTTTGCCAAAAATCCATCCATAGGGTTGCCCGATATACAGTATAGTATTACATCACTTCTGGGGTCACAGCTGTCATTCCTCGGCTAGTGTAGCCAAGGATGTAGCTATTCAAACATGATCTTTGCTTGAACAGCTGCAATGAAGGGCAGGAGTTCTAATAGAACCCAATGTCTCCATGACCTGTTACCTATTTATGCTATCACATAGGGGGCTTGTTTGCCCCCTTGTGATATCAATAAATCAGTAAAAAATATAAAAAGTGTAAAAAAAATAATTATATAAAATAAATGAAAATAATAAAAAAAATGTTAAAGCACCCCCGCACACATCCCATATAAAAAGTGTATTATTATTTATGTACACATAACTTGCGCTGCACATGTGAGGTATTGTCGTGAATGTTGGAGGGAGAGTAATAATTCTAATTCTCTTCATGCTTAACTCTGTAAAGGCTTTTAAAGCGTCACCTATGGAGAATTTTGGGTACCAACGTTTTTTTGAGATTCCCCCGGCATGCACAATCTTAAAGTGGTCGTCAACCCTTGACAACCACTTTAACCTGCTGATAAGCCTATAATAAGGCTTACCTGTAGGTTCCCTGCATATCTCCTAAACCTGCATGGTTTAGGAGATATACAGTGTACTCGCATGTGCCCACACCATCGGGCACAAACGCAGTGAAGAAACGGCCTCCGTGCCATTCCTTCACTGAGATTGTGCCGCGATTGGCGGCTCCCGCACGCATTGCGTGGGAATGACGTCACTCGACTCTGGCCAGTCACAGAGCCGGAGTCCGTGGCCCCCTAGAAGGAAGAGGGGCAGAAGATGGACGCTTTTGTGGGGACAGCGCAGGCTTCCAATGCAGGTAAGTGCCACATAATGGGCTAATATGCGATACATACTAGCCCAGTATGCTGTTACATTGCAGGGTAATAAAGAGGAAGTAAAACCCATCAGGGTTTACTTCCTCTTAATACTTGATGTTTGGTATCTATTTACTTGATGTAACCCTATATTTTACTAAAAAAACTGTATATAATATTTTGCTTATTTGCACTAAAATAAATGTTACGGTATTTTTCCAATAATTATGCGTTTGATAAATAACTGTGCAGATATTGTGTGATTAACACCCTCTTCCCCTACTGCGGTTCCTCTGCGTAAAGTCTGGACTGCTTTAAAGGTCTCCCTGAGCTTAATGGGGTTTTTTTTCGGATTCACCCCCTTGTGGAATAATCCAGTATGCCCTGAACTGGCTAAATGGAGGACATAAATGGAGGCGTAGAGTTTCCTTTATATAGCTCAGGTATTTTCTGGTAGTATAATGAAATCCTATGATCAAACACGGTCTGAATTCCTGCTATCCCATAAATATTTCTACCAAAATCTCCAGCTTCGATATGCACTCCAAGCCCAACAACGCATTGGAACGTTCCATAAATCGGAATCTCCATTAATCTCTGAAGTAGCCTTAGCACTAGAGAGAAGAGGTTTAATTTCCCATGTATACCAGTGGCTGCTTGCCTCTGCACAAGACCCTGTAGCATTCAGGAGCAGAAATTGTTGGCGGGGGGGTTGCCAGCGGTTTAGACATTAATGACTGCGTGTTGCATTATTTTGAGGGGAAAGCAAATTTACACTGTTATACAAGTAACTGTACACTCACTACTTTGTAGCAAAGTGTCATTTCTTCAGTGTTGTCACATGAAAAGATATAATAAAATATTTACAAAAATGTGAGGGGTGTACTCACTTTTGTGAAATACTGTAAAGTATCCTTTCTCATCAGCAGTATATAGCAATCTTGTGACTTCTATGAGTGTCTGATTAAAGCTTGTAGGAGGAGTTTTCATTCTCCCACCATTGTCCTATGAGAATGCAGGACCCCTGATCCTCTGTCTCGACAGTGCTGATTGGCTCTGTGCTGATCACATGCATGCTCCCAAGAAAAAAAAACAACTCTCTAGCAATACATGTGACAGGACTCTCGGGGGGACCATGGAACCCAGAATCCCCTGGAGAGGTTGGGAAACCCTTGTTTCAGCTCCCCATGCGCCTCCTATGTCTTAGTCAGTCTGGGTTTATGAAAATGATGGACAGCTATTTAATGGACACTGAGAATGTGGTTTGGATTACTTAAAAGGGAACAGTAATATTTATCAACAATATCCCTCAAGAAATCTGATACATTAATCCCCCTGCTGCTACCAAATGTGACGGACTCCAGACACCCTGTTGGGTATCTCCGCCAAGAAGCTGCTTTCCAAGTTCTGGAACACAAGACCCACAATAATGCACAAGAAAACCTACTAGCTGGCTGAAATGTTGTATTTTGCCCACATCCCTAAATATACAACGGACAAAAGAATTCCTCGTGGTGGGACTTTAACCACTTCCCGACCAGCGCTGTAAATAGGCGGCGGTCGGGTTAGAGCAGCTGTACCGGGACATAGCCTGCACCTGCAGGCTATATCCCGGTATCATTTTTTAGAGCTGGCGGTCGGCTATCCAGGGGTAACGACCGATCCGGCTCAGGAGCCGCTCGGTCGTTACCCCAGGGGGCGGGAAGGGACGCCCCCCCTCCCGCCGCCTTCCGCCGCTCTTCTCGGGCCTCCCGTCCCACCGGGAGACCGGAGCGACGATCCAGCGTGTCCGCCGGCTGGAAGGAGACCTGACAAAAGCCGTAATCGGCTCCGATCGGGTCTCCTTTGGCAAATTCCGGAAGCGACGTCACAACGTTGCCAAATTTAAAAAAACGACAGTATTCAGAATCACGGTTTTTGCCAATCTGAATACTGTGAAGTGCAAAGGAGGGATGGGGGGTCTTTTAGACACCATATATTACTATCACAAGGGATGTTTACATTCCTTGTGATAGCAATAAAAGTGATCAGATTTTTTTTTTTTAAACGAACAGTGCTAAAAATAAATAAATAAATGAAATAAAAAAAAAAAAGATTTAAATCGCCACCGTCCCCGCGAGCTTGCGCAGCAAAGAAAATGCATACGTAAGTCGCGCCCACATATGAAAACGGTGTTCAAACCACACATGTGAGGTATCGCCGCGATCGCCAGAGTGTGAGCAATAATTCTAGCAAAAGACCTCCTCTGTAACTCTAACCTAGTAACCGTTAAAATTTTTTAAAGCGTTGCCTATGGAACTTTTTAAATACCGGACTTTGTCGCCATTCCGTGAGTGCGCGCAATTTTCAACCAGGTCATGTATGGTATCTATTTACTCGGTGTAACATCCTCTTTCACAATACGGAAAAAAATTGGGCTAACTTTACTGTTGTCTTATTTTTTAACTCAAAAAAGTAAAATTGTTCCAAAAAAATCACGCTTGAAAGACGGCTGCGCAAATACAGTGTGACAAAAAGTATTGAAACAATCGCCACTTTATTCTCTAGGGTGTTTGAAAAAAAATATATATATATATATATATAATGTTTGGGGGTTCTAAGTAATTCTCTAGCAAAAAAAAATGTTTTTAGCTTGTGACCACCAAATGTAAAAAAGTGGCCCGGTTGGTAAGTGGTTAAACGGACAGAAATACAAAGAAATATAAAAATTCTAAATTTATTGCGAGACCCGCAAGTCTGGTTATGGTTACCCCAATAACTAGGCAATACCAGTTTTGAAGTAAACCAGAATAACCGTTTATTTGAACAAGAATACAGGCTTTTATACACTTAAGAAGGAGGTTCCCCCCCCCCCTCCTGATCATATTGCCCTAACAATACTAACTGTAACCAGAAACATAAAATTAACATGAGCTAATTAATCACTCATTTAACCAGCCTAGTTGACTCAGAGGTCAGACTTGCCGTCTTCAAGCTCAGAAGACACAATAGACATTATCATAAGTATAAACACAGAACACCTTCACACAATAGCAGGAGCCCTCAGTAGCAGATGGACCAGCTCCTACATTGAAGACCATGTAATCCATATCTAAGCAATGCTTTGATTAATCGGAGATTGCAGACAGCATGACAACAGTCTACAAAACTCAGGGCGCTTGGTGTTATCCTGGGCTCTGAACTCTCCTTTTGGCCCCACATCCAATCACTTTCTAAAGGCTTGCACCCTCAACGCCCGCAACATCTCTAAAATATGTCCCTTCCTAACCAATGAAACCACAAAACTCCTGATTTACTCCCTGGTCATCTCTCGCCTCGACTACTGCAACTCCCTCCTCATTGGCCTACCTTTAAATAGACTATCCCCCCTTAAAGTGGTTGTAAAGCCGCCCCACACCCCCACAAAAAAAAAAAAACCTGCAAAGCAAAAGCATAATGAGCTAGTATGTAGTGCATACTAGCTCATTATGAAACACTTACCTCGGAACAAAGCTGTTGCAGCGGTCTCGGCACACTGCTGTGACCGGCAACATCACTCTTTCGGGTCTGTTGCTCTGTCCAATCACAGCGCGGGCTCCAGTGCTGTAATTGGCGGAGCCGCGCTGACGTCACTCCCACGCATGTGCACAGGAGCCATCATTTACGGCAAGAATAAAGAAGAAACGGCACCCTGGGCTACCCCGGGTGCCGATTCTTCAGCGCGCATGTGCCGATGATGTTGGCACATGCAGATACAGGGGATATCTCCTAAACCGTACAGGTTTAGGAGATATTTCCTGGACCTACAGGTAGGCCTTATTGTAGTCTTACCTGTCGTTTAAAGTGGTTGTCATGACTTGACAACCACTTTAAGTCCATCATGAATGCTGCAGCTAGACTCATCAACCTTGCAAACCGCTCAGCGTCTGCCACCCCTCTCTGCATATCCCTCCATTGGCTACCACTCGCCCAACAAATTAAATTCATAATACCAACAAGTTACAAAGCCATCCACAACTCTGCCCCCAGCTACATTACTAGCCTAGTCTCAAAATACCAATCTAAGCATCCTCTTCGTTCCTCCCAAGACCTCCTGTTCTCCAGCTCCCTCATCACCTCCTCCCATATTCGCCTGCAGGACTTCTCCCGAGCCTCTCCCATCCTCCCATTACCCCAATCTGTCAGACGATCCCTGAAGACTTCTCTCTTCAGGGAAGCCTATCCTGCCTCCATCTAACAACTGCACTTTCATTTTCTTCATTAGCTCACCCCCAACAGTTATTGCCTTTTCGTATCACTTGACCCTCCCTTCTAGATTGTAAGCTCTAATGAGCAGGGCCCTCTGATTCCTCCTTTATTAAATTGTATTGTAATTTTACTGTCTGCTCTAATATTGTAAAGCGTGCGCAAACTGTCGGCTCTATATAAATCCTGTATTATATTAATAATAATTATACAATGTTCCATCATTCTGATACAGTGGAATTAAAATGAATGTATCATAGATTTCTTGAGGGATATTGTTGATAAATATTACTGTTCCATTTTAAGTAATCCGAACCACATTCTCAGTGTCCATTAAATAGCTGTCCATCATTTTCTCAGTCACCCTGTGCCCCTAATAGACACAGGGTGACTTAGACATTAGACAGGAGGCGCATGGGGAGCTGAAACAAGAGTTTCCCAACCTCTCCAAGAGATTCTGTGTTCCATGGACCCCCTGCCCAAAGTAACTCCCGTCACAATACACACCAAACTGAGCAGGTACAGCCTGTCCCCTAATGCTCTGTAAATATCAGCAAATATATTGGAGTCAGTGGAAGAAGGGGATGATCAGAGGAAACGGGATTGAACAGCCTTTTTACACAATGCAGAGGTTTAACTCCTTAGGTTCCACAGTGAGCATAACAAGCATGCTTTACTGCAGTGGTTCTAAACCTCAGTCCTCAAGTACCCCCAACAGGCCATGTTTTCAGGTTTCCCTTTACTTTACACAGCTGCTTTAAATCAATATCAAGGACATGGTATTGATAAGAGCTATTTTATCTAAGGGAAGTTCCCAAAACATGGCACGCTGGGTGTACTTGAGGACTGGGGTTGAGAACCACTGCTTTACTGCATATACAAACTGATTTTACTGTTGTGGATTTAGTAACACCAAGTTGGACCAATATAATTATCCAAAAATGTAATTCCTGGAGTCCAGCTTTACCATTTCACTCTTTTTTTTTCTTTTTTAAATCACACATAAGTTAAATTCTTGTAGACATTGAGGAATATTTTGTGGGTTAAATATCTGAGGTTGCTTTAATTATGTAAAAGTACCCTTGGCTAAAATTACGGTTAGGTACATTTTTATGATTTGCTCTTCTTTATTAGAATGTATAAAGTAATAAATATGTACATTTGAGGAACAGAAATCAGTTTTCTAATATTTTAATATTTCTTTGAAAAATATTAAGTACTGGGAAAAAATGATACAGCTAACCCAGTATAGAAACAGACCAGTTTTATTATGCAGGCTCATGGCTAAATATGCGCAGACAAGACAAAAAGGTCAGAGCAAGCCAAGAAACATTCACATTTTTATGTATTTTAATCTGCTATTGTAGCAAAGCCACCCTCCCTCCAACAATTGTATAATATATTAGTAAAGACAAGGGAAATGTTATCTGCTACTAAAGCAACACATCTTCAAAATGAAAATTGTGGTCTGGCCCTATAAGGGAAAAGATGCTGAGATAGTGGAGCTGTTAATACAATATATAGCATAGTCTCCTACAAGTCATATGTAGTTAGTGGGTGACCTCTAGTGACCAAAAAGTATACACATTTACTGGTATATACAGTACATAAAGTTGCACATTACGCAGTTTTCATACGTTTCATACAATTGTGACTCACAAAATTTAGTATTTCATGTGCCTTGAGGTTGAAAAAGCATTGGCCGTCAGTGCTGTATGATCTGCATCCAGCCTCAGCTACATACGTTATAAAGAGCTGTGTTCTAACAACAAGACAGGAACTTCACGCCCCGCCATCGGAACACAGTGCTGCATGTAGCTGAAGCTACATACAGCTTATAATGCGCATACAGCTGCTACACCTATTAGCCGGCATTCACATCTCAGCGTATTGAATCGTGGGCAGATTTTCCGCAAATCTGCCCGCGATTTGACAGCGCTGATATGTGAATGGCAAAACGCGGTACACATATTTGAGATGCCATTCATTTGAATGACACCTCAAAACGCAGTGCGGGTCTGCTGCGATTGTCAGGCGATAAAGCATGCTGCAATCGCGGCAACCCACATCGCGTGGCTCCTGAACTACTTTTGGGCGGCATGCGGTCCACAATGCGGGTTGCCGCGATTGCAGCGCGCTTTATCGCCCGACAATCACGGCAGACCACACCGCGGTTTTAGCTGCCATTCAAATGAATGGCATCTCAAATATGTGTACCTCGTTTTGCCATTCTCATATCAACGCTGTCAAATCGCAGGCAGATTCGCGGCAAATTTGCCCGCGTTTCAATACGCTGAGATGCAAATGCAGCCTTAGTGCAGTAAATCATTCATCCAAACTTACATATATTAACTTCACTAAAACATCGAAATCAGCTTTAAAGCTGAACTTCGGGAAATACACAAAAAACACTCTTGCAGGGCCCACTTTTTTTTTTTTACAGCGGTATTAAACCCAAAAGCAAATATTTGTGTGTTGCAGCATACCAATTCTTGGATGTGATGGCTGCATTCGTTTTCTTTTTTTGGTTCTTTTTTCTTTATTTTCACTTGGTGATCCAGCCAGTAAGGTTCCATGCACACTGGGCTTGAAAAATGTTGCTTCTACAGGAGTTTTGCATTTTGCCTTTAGAAGCTGTTCAATGTTATCCTTTGTGTCCATGCACATTTGGATGTTCAGCCCTCATTCACATTGACTGCAGGTTTGAAATCTTGCGACTTCATCTGAAACCGTACGATTTCAAAGCTGCATGTCAATGCAAATTCTGGTGCCACTTGGAAGACAGCTGTGCGGCTTCATGCACTGATGTCTATTCAAGTCACACCTGAAAATAATGCAGGAACTACTTTTGCAAATCAGTGCGGCACAGCAAAGTCGGCGTCGCAGCAATTTGAACAGTGCCGTTGCCAGCAATAGGGTGCAACTTGTCATGCAATTTGACCTGTCAAATCGCATAAAAAGTCGCTCCAATGTGAATGGGGGCTTAGAGGCATATTTTAAACATGGCGTTTAGAGGCAGAAAAAAAACCCCTTCTGATTTGCTTTTTTGAGAGGAGTTTTCTGGCAGGAAAAAAAAAACGCTCCTTAACACCTGTGCAAAAACACTGTATATGAGCATTTTTTCCTGCCAAAAGCACTGGCTATTTTTTAACCCAGTGTGCATGGACCCTAATGGCAGGATAAGAAAATCAGGCGAAAATTTCTGTTCTGCGAACGATCGGCCAATTTTCTACTCGTTGATGCCAAGCAAGTAATACCTGATATCGATATTGTGAATGAGAAAAACAGATTGAAAAAAAATGGAGAAAATTCTGTTGTATCGTTTGCAAACAAACTATATTCTATTAGTTGGTGTGAAGGTCGTCAGTAGAAAATCTCATTATCACGCATGAGGGGAACTTCCACTTGTACGCGAGACGTGAACAATACATATGAAATCGATTGCACTTTTCAAGTTTTTATTTTGCATGGGTTAATGTTGCCGACGATTTTGACCAACAACCGTGTATTGCTGCTAAAAGTCTGTTGTTTATCAACAGAAAAGCTTTCCTGCAGATGTATCAGTTACAGGCATGAGACAAACTATTTACCACTGACAGGGGTAGTTATAATGATCAACTTTTATTTACTTATGTATCCCAAATTAAAAAAAAAAAAACTGCTGTAGCTGCTTATAAAATGTGATCTGGAATTTGGCTTCAATTTGTTAGTGTATCTAAATCTGTTAGTACATCTAACACTCCCCTCGCCCCAAACTGACAATGTTGTTGTCCAAAGGTACTCCCTGTACTCCTTCATCCAGAGTGGGGGCACTCCAAGGCCCCTTTCACACTGCCGTGACTTGAAAGTCACGCAATTTTGATGCAATTTCAGGGAATGCCTGTGCAAACTTGAGGTCTATGGACCTCAACTCGCATGAAAGTCAGACCAAAGTAGTGCAGGGACTTGAAGTCGCACAGATATAAATGGTTGTCATTGGAAATCATGGGGAACGACTTGTCATGTGACTTTGCAGTCCAAAGTCGCAGGACAAGTCGCACAAGTGTGAAAGGAGCCTGAGTGTTTTCAGCTCGTAAAACGCTTATCTAAAAAGCTCCAAAATGCCCAACACGCAAAATCCCATTCATTTAAATGGCCCCTGTTCACATCTGAGTGTTCTGTTGCCTAAAGCAAAACGCCTGAAACTCAAAATAGTAAATTAGCTTCTTTTTAGGCAGATTACAGGAGTTTTTCTGCTTTTTACATTGGTGACCTTTTGACCTGTACAAAATCGCGGCAAAATTGCGTGACTTTCCGCCTGAAAACGAAACGCTCAGATGTGAATGCAGCCTCAGGCTCGATTCAGACCTATTTTACTTTTGAGCGTTTTTGCAGTGCATTTTGCTGTGCTTTCAGTGGGTTTTTACCGCGATTTGCTGGGTTTTTTTTTTGCGGGGTGGGGGATTTTGTTGCTACGCAGAATTAAAACCACAAAATGCAAATCCCTGCAAAACCTTAGTAAAAACGCATCAAAAATGCATCAAAAACAGCACTTGCGTTTTTCTTGCATGCCCATTGAAGTCTATTACATATAAAATGCTGCATTTTGCAGGGGAAACAGTCCCTGACCCTTTCCAAAAATGCACAGGCACAAAAACGCATAGATGTGAACATGTTCCATAGCATCCCATGTTAAAAAAATTCCCAGCATTTCTGCAAAATGCATCAAAAAACGCATTAGTGCGAATCAAGCCTAATACAGGAAGTGTGTTACTGGCCAGATCACCAGGTGAAAACAGAGGAAAAAGGCCAAAAAAAGAAAACGAATGCAGCTGTCACATCTGATATAAAAGTCGGTAAGCTGCACTGTATTACATTTGTGGTTTTGCGTTAAATGGATAATACATCTGCACTGCAGGTGATGGTGCCAAGGGACAGGCCACAGCCGAGAGCTTCGAGCAGAAGAGAACAGCCCTGGAGTGAAGGAGAGGGTAAGTAATGCAGCTTGTCCCTGCACCACCTCCACCAGCCTTTCTCAGCCAGGGTTCCGTGGAACCTTCAGGTTCCTCCAGAGGTTGCTTGGGGTTCCTTGAGCAATCTCCACCTCTCAGTTAGGTTCCCACTGACACCAATGATCTTTTCATCTGTAAGGCTGGGTTCACACATGTGCGGTGCGAATCAAAGCTTCATTTTCACAGTTAATTGACAAAGTAGTTGTTCAGCGTTTCAGGTCAGTTTTTGATCAGGATTAGGTAAGAATTTTATCCTGTTCACAACTGAATGACGTGCTATTCAGAAGCGTTCTCATAGAAGTTAATGGGCCTGAATTCACACCCGAGCCGGACCGCACTGCTCAGGAAACTGACAGGACTCTAGGACTGCTTTTCACTTCACACTGAATCCGCACTCCGGCTCCACCAGACATGTGTGAACAGGCACAATAGAAAGCAATGTTTTTTCACCTGTAATGCAAATTGGATGCGGTCCAAAATGCATCTTTTTCGCATATGTGTGAACCCAGTGGCGGCTGGTGGTAATTTTTTTTTTTGAGGGGGGTGGCAAACCGTATCAACCCCCTCCCCCCGGCCGGTCGGTCGGGCCCATCTATGGTGGGCAGCACTTCTCCCAGTCTTTACCGGCGGCGGCTTCCCCTTCCCCTGCACTCCATGGGCATCGCAGCGGCCAACTGGGACTCTTCTCTTTTCGGCCAATCGGAAAACGGGTCTCAGATCCACTTCTGATTGGCCAGATTAAGGATTGTTTCAATAGCAAATTTTCATTTTCTGTTGTAAGACCTGGGTGGGCTCACATCGCAAATGCTCTGCGCCACAAGCCCATCCTATTTTGAAGCCTATTAAAACCTCTGGCTCTAATCAAGTGCTTCAATAAAACACCCACGCCGCTGTAATTCATGTGCCCATCGTCCTGAAAGGTGTTGGATGCATGAATAGGGGGTGGCGGCTGTGGATAGAGGATGGATAGGGGGTGGCGGCGGCTGTGGATAGAAGATGAATATGGGGTGGCGGCCATGAATAGAGAATGAATAGGTGGTGGCAGCCGTGGATAAAGGATGAATAGGGGGTGGAAGCCGTGCATAGAGGATGAATAGGGGGTGGCAGCCATGGATAGAGGATGAATAGGGGGTGGCAGCCGTGGATAGAAGATGAATAGGGGGTGGCAGCCATGGATAGAAGATGAATAGGGGGTGGCAGCCATGGATAGAGGATGAATAGGGGGTGGCGGCCATGGATAGAGAATGAATAGGGGGTGACGGCCGTGGATAGAGGATGAATAGGGGGTGGCAGCCGTGGAAAGAAGATGAATAAGGGGTGGCAGCCGTGGATAGAGGATGAATACGGGGTGGCAGCCATGGATAGAGGATGAATAGGGGGTGGCGGCCGTGGATAGAGGATGAATAGGGGTGGCAACCGTGGATAGAGGATATGAATTGGGGTGGTGGCCCTGGATAGAGGGGGCGGCGCTCGGATGCACCTAATGGACGGGCCGCCACTGTGTGAACCTAGCCTTAGAGGGGTGATTCCTCTTACTGACAAATGAAAGGAGCGTTTTTCCCACTGACCATCACACTAATGTACTAATATACTAAATATTAGCAGTGGGTTCTCTGAG
>BLSH010421709.1:1605175-1631063 GCA_018402905.1 Glandirana rugosa
GGTAAAAAAAAGAGGGCGTGGACTTAGCGTAGTGTACTCACATTCGGGATATAGCAATTCTATTGTAACTGTGGACGTCGTGTAGCGTACCTACACACTCTAACGAATCTCACGCTACACTCTAGCCTTAGAGGGGTGATTCCTCTTACTGACAAATGAAAGGAGCGTTTTTCCCACTGACCATCACACTAATGTACTAATATACTAAATATTAGCAGTGGGTTCTCTGAGATTGGAACAGTATTTCAAGGGTTCCCCCATGTTAAAAAGTTGAGAAAGGCTGCTCTAGATTAAATGAGCATTTAACTCTTGCAGTGTGGGGCCAAATGGGTTTTGTTGTGTTTATGTAGAGGTAAGTAGGAGGGACATTAGACTGTAGTCATGGGGGCGGGGGACTTTAGTGCTCTTGGTTCTCACCAATGCAATGCAGGAAACACACAAGATTTACTGCGTTTCCCCATATCACATCGCACTCTAAGCAATCTCACACATCCATGCGATGTGCTGCAGGTGTCAATGTTATCTTAACGATATAGGGCTTACACTCATGTGATGCGATTCAGGTGCGGGAGAAAAAAAATGGTCCTGCACCATTTTGGTGCGGATGCGATTTGATTTCAGCAATACAAAATCGATGGCTTTTTTGCGAATCACATGCAATGTTTTCCCATGCACTAGTGTGAACCTAGCCCCAAGTTGGCTAACACAAAAATTGGCCATTTAATCCAGCCCCTTCCAATCAGATCCGCCACTGATCTGCAAACCTTCCAACTCTCTGAGATGGGAACAAGGGACACCAATTAGCAAAAGTATGTAGGCATAGGACACACCCCCTGCCACACCCCATTAACCACTTCCTGCCCGGCCTATAGACAAATGACGGCTGGGCGGTGGCTTTGTTATCCTGACTGCGCATCTATTGATGTCCTCAGGATAACCTGCGATCACGCGCCTGTGGGGCCGCGCATCGCAGCGATTGGTGGCGTGTGCACGGCTGGTCACAGTGTAAACAGGAAGAAGTAGTTTATCGGCCTTTCCTCTACTCGTGTCTGCAGACGCGAGTAGAGGAGAGCCGATCGGCTGCTCTCCTGACGGGGGGGGGGGTCTGCACTGAACATTTAGGCCTGATACACACTGGCGTATCTTAAAAAATAAGCAAAACTTCGGGCCCGACGTCAGGGAAAAAAAATAAAAAAAATAAATAAAAAAATCGGCATTATGCATTGGCGTTAGTGAGCATTGGCGTCAAAAACGCAGGTTAACGCCGGTACGGCATTAGTGAGTGTTTTGCGGCATCTGCGTCAAAAAACACCAAAAAGTTAAAGCCTCAGAACGCTCTGGCCATGGGTTCTAGTTTCAGCTCACTAACTCCGAAGCCCTCTACAGCTCAAAAATGTTGGCGTTTTTATGGGGCCATTGACTAACATGGAGAGCTGCAAAAAACGCCCAAAAATGTTGGCGTCAAAAAATGTCCATGTGTATGAGGCCTTATAAGTGCAGCCCCCTTGAGGATCGCCACCCTAGACCACCAGGGAGCCCGCCCAGGACCACCAGGGAGCCCACACAGGGACACCTTCAGGAGGCCACCCAGGGACCACCAGGGAGACGATCTGGAGGCCACCCAGGGACCACCAGGGAGCCCAGTCTAGACCCCAGGTAAGGGGCTTACAGTGCACTGTAGGGATGGCACGTGCCCATATATGATGCCTGCCAGTGCCATCCCTAACAGTGCTATCAGTGCCATGTACCAGTGCCCACAAGTGCCACCTAACAGTGCTCAGTGCCGCCTATGAGTGCCCATCAGTGCTGTATATCAGTGCCCGTCAGTGCTGCATATATGTGCCTCATCATCAGTGCCACCTTATCAGTGCCACTGCCACCTCATCAGTGCCAATCTGCACTGCCTAATCAGTGCCCGTCAGTGTAGCCTCATCAGTGCTAATCAGTGTAGCCACATGAGTGCCCGTCAGTGAAGGAGAAAATGTACTTATTTACAAACTTTTTTGACAGACAGACATTTTTTTCAAAATGTTTGGTCTATTTTTATTTGTAGCGCAAAAAAATAAAAAATGCAAAGGTGATCAAATACCACCAAAAGAAAGCTCTATTTGTGGGAACAAAATGATAAAAAAAATTAAAGTGGTATTGAAGTGGTTAAAGGAGAATTATACAAAAAAAAAGTGTTTTTTTACCACTACTATTCCTTTATACTGGCTTTTGGAATTTACAAATGCAGAAGTTTAGAAATTGGATGAAAGCTTAACACTGGGAAACACTTTTTGATAGATCAATTCCCTATCTGTCCAACTGTCTCCTAATCTATCCATCTTTAGATCCCTGAAAACCTCTCTTTAAAGAAGCCTATCCTGCTTCTAACTAATACACGGTTTTATTTTCTACAACAGCTCATCCCCCACAGCTTTTACCTTTTGTATCAATTGACCCTCCGTCTAAGGCCCTGTTCACACAGGGGCGACTTGCGATCCGACTTGAATCGCCTCAAGCCACCCCAGGTCGATTGACACAAGAAATCCCATTGAAGTGAATGGGAGCTGTCTTAATGTACACTACTGAAGTCGCTCACGACTTCAGAAGAGATTCCTGTACTACTTGGAGGCGACTTCTATCCGACTTGTGCCCATAGAATTCAATGGAAGTTGCCTCCAAGTCGGATCCCCCAACTAAACATAAGCGACTTCACAGTGAAAAGAATAGAATTTATTTTAGGGCATCCCCCTCCCTCCCTTCTCTGATTGGCCACAGCAAAGTTGCCTGGCATGAAGTCGTGTTGTAAGTCGCCTCAAGTTGCGCTATAAGTTGCCCAAAGTCACACTGAAGTTGCTTTCAAATCGCCTAGCAAAGTTGCCCCGCAAGTCGGATCGCCCCTGTGTGAACTGGCCCTTGGATTGTAAGCTGTAACGAGCAGGGCCCTCTGATCCCTCTTGTACCAAACTGTGATGTAACTGTACTGTCTGCCTTCATTTTGTAAACTGTTGGCGCTATATAAATCTTGTATAATAATAAATTGTGCATAGATAAGATAATATATAGTATAGTACGTTTCCCAACTCCAATCATCAAGGTGCCCCAACAGGTCATGTTTTCAGGATTTCCCTCAGATAAAACGGCTGTGGTAATTACTAAGGCCCCTTTCACACGACCGTGTCCGTGTGCGGGGTCTGTTTTTGCTCAGCGGGGATCGCTCCGCTGATCCGGCAGATAACAGATCTGTCTCCGCTCACTGTGCAGAGATAGATCTGTTAGAGCTCCGCTCTCCTCTATGGGAAATCGGATGACAACAGACCGTCTGTCCGTTGTCATCCGATCCCCAGACGGATGGAAAAATAGGGTTTCCATCCGTTGGACTTTATGGTTCAGGAATAGATCGGAGAGCGGCAGGTGTCTGCAGACATGTCACCTCTGACATCTGTCACTCCATAAAGGAGCATGGATGGATCTGTTCAGGTCTGCCGGTCCGTTTTTCAGGCAGACCTGAACGGAATGTCCGTGTGAAAGGGGCCTAAGGCAGTGAAACTGATCAAATCAGCTGTCCAAAATAATGGCAAGCCTGAAAACATGACCTGTTGGGGCGCCTTGGGGACTGGAGTTGAGAAACACTGGATTAGTATATAAGATAGATAAAAAGCTAACCACTTCACCCTCGGAAGGATTTCCCACTGTAGGACCAGAGCACTTTTTGCATCACTTTAACTGACAATTGCGCGGTCGTGCAACGTTGCACCCAAACAGAATTTGCGTCCTTTTTTTACCACAAATAGAGCTTTCTTTTGGTGGTATTTGATCACCTCTGCGTCATTTCTGATTACCGCTATAAACAAAAAAAGAGCAACAATTTTGCAAAAAAAAACAAAAACATTTCTTACTTTTTGCTAAAATCCCCCCAAAAAATATAAAAAAACAAATTTATTCATCGGTTTTGGCCGATTTATATTCTTCGTTCGGCGTTTATTGATTGGTTTACACAAAAAAGTGCTGAATTTACTAACCATGACAATTAATTGCTGGCGTCTTTACATTTTTTTTTTTTACTGGTAATGGCGGTGATCTGCGATTTTTATCGGGACTTTGATATTGGGGCAGACATGTCGGACATTTTTGACACTTTTTTGGGACCATAGACATTTATACAGCGATCAGAAATTTAAATATCCACTGATTACTGTATAAATGTCATTGGCAGTGAAGGGGTTAACCTGCAGGGGGAGATCTGGGGGTTAACTGTGTTCCCTAGGCGTGTTCTAACTGTGAGGGGGCAGGGCTGTTATGGGCATAAGAGATCTACAGTGGGTACGGAAAGTATTCGGACCCCCTTAAAAATTTTTCACTCTTTGTTATATTGCAGCCATTTGCTAAAATCATTTAGCATCCCTTCTCAAGGATGATCAGAAGAAATGGACAGCACCTGAGTTAAATATATGAGTGTCACAGCAAAGGGTCTGAATACTTAGGACCATGTGATATTTCAGTTTTTCTTTTTTAATAAATCTGCAAAAATGTCAACAATTCTGTGTTTTTCTGTCAATATGGGGTGCTCTGTGTACATTAATGAGGGAAACAAATGAACTTAAATGATTTTAGCAAATGGCTGCAATATAACAAAGAGTGAAAAATTTAAGGGGGTCTAAATACTTTCCATACCCACTGTAACTTATCCCAGTGACAGGGATCAGTAGATCTCTTACATTCCCACTGACAGAGTGGGGAACCGCCGTGTTTACATTGACGGTTCCCCGTTCTTTCTCTTTGGCAGGTCATCGCGGCTCGCCGGTGGACATCGGGTCCACCCGAGCCGTGGGCACACTCCTGCAGAGTGTGGTGGGCACGAGCCCGCTAGCTGCGTATGCGCGAATTGCTGCTTATGTAGGGCGATTCGCGGGATAGCGCCACAGTGCAGCAGTGAAAATGTGGCACACAGTCGGGAAGCGGTTACATACAACTATATAGAGGGACAAATGAGGAGGAAAGAGGGACTTTGTTCCAAACCAGGGACAGTTGGGAGTGATGGATCCATCACCTTTATGGGACAGGCAGATGGGATGTTAGAAACTGCACTAAGCTCTATAGCGCCCCTCGAGGACTACAGTCGGAGGCAGCAATGTCTCTGTCATGACGTCTACATAAACTAAGCTGAACATTCCTGTTTATGGCATTTTTCTGCCTTTATAGATAACCAGTGGCAACCAGACGGTGCCTGACCACCCTGTGCCCTTTGTCGCTGTGGGGACATCCACCTGCGCTTCTTATATTCTCGATAAGGGTGCACGCTCGGAGATCGGACACAATACAGCGCTTTATATTCCTTTCAATCTGTCTACACAACACGTGCGGCCGCTCTCCAGCAGGGGGCACTGACTACGAATGGCACTTGCGGCAAATCAAAGATGGCTGCCGCTGCTTCAGACTCTTTTCGATGTCGTCAGCTGACTGCCATTCTGAGTCTTCACACAGGCAGAAGATTTCCGGGTGCAGGCTATGGATGCTGTCCTCACCTCACACGAAGAGGCAGCTGCAGAGAACTCTAGGATAGCTGGAATGGTGTGTGGGCAGGCTGTAGAGGCTTCCAGCAGCGCGGCATAGCTCACAGGACAGCCCTGGAAGTGATCTGCACAAAGCAGTGATCAGCCATTGACAAGCCAGTCTAAGCCCCTGCACTGAGTGTGCTGTCATGATGTGAAGCTGCTGGAGCACAGGTTGCTGCAAGGACCATGCTGAAATCCCTGGAGGGCAGGGCTGTGAAGAAAGCCCCCAGGAGGCGGCCGTACAGCTGTGATGTTTGCCCCAAGCAGTTTGAGACCCCTTCTAAACTCGCCAGGCATTACCTGACCCACACCGGGCAGAAGCCCTTCCAATGCCAGGACTGCAGCAAGACGTTCCGCCAGATGGTGCACCTGGAGAGGCACATGATGACCCACGCTCTGCCCTTCCAGTGTAATATCTGTCACCGACACTTTAAAAACGCCAACACTTTTTCCAAGCACCAGCGACTGCATATTGAGGGCGCTCGGCTGAAAGCGAGGTTGCCCAAAAAGCCTGCGGGGACCCACTGGAGGAGATGTCTGTCTCTGCCGCCTTATTGTTTTGGGTGCCAGAAGACATTTGAAAGTGAAGAGAAGAGACTCCTCCACCAGTGTGACTTTGTGAATGTCACCGCTAACCGAAAACCAGAAAGTCAGCAATGTGGCTTGTGTGACAAGGTGTTTCCTACCCGCTCCAAACTGGCCAGACACTTCTTGATCCATACAGGCCAGAGGCCCTTTGCCTGTATTCTTTGTGGGAAGGCCTTCCGACAGAAGGCTCACCTCAAAATCCACGAGCTGACCCACACTCAGGAGAGGCCCTTTCAATGCAGTCAGTGTTTCAAATCGTTCAAGAGACCAGAACAGCTTCTCAAGCATGAAACACGCCATGCGGCCATACCCTCTGTTCAAATCAATGGGGGCAGTTCTGCTATGGAGCCTTTACAAGTGAAGGAGGAGCCTGAAGAGATCATCTCAGTCTACGTTATTCCTTTCCAATGTTCCACATGTGACCAATGCTTTGATAGTCAGGAGACCCTGGACGGTCATATGTGTGGGGAAATGAACCCTCATGTCACCGGTCCCATAAAGAGTTGTGATGGGATTCCTGTGAAAAACGCACAAAGACGCAGCATTTATTTGGACCCTCACGGCACAATTTTTCCCACTGACTCTGAACCTTCGGAGAGAGCACTAAAAACAGAACATCTGGAGGGAACCAAGCTTGGTGACCCCAGTGCAGTAGACCTCCAGCAGTTTGCTGTCCCCAGAAATATATTGCAGCTGCGTCCCCAACAAAAGGTCAAACCTCCCAGAAGACACTTTGGACAGTCTCATCTGCTTCATGGAAGGCACTTTAGAAACCCACATTTCAATATGAACAATAATAGAATGATAGTGAATAGAGATGCAGGAACATTGCATAGTACTTTTCACGTTGCTGAGGAAAGAGACCCTGGACAGCTCAGGGACCCTTTTCATCACTTTCTGCAGCAGGCACAGAATATTTTACTGACAAGACGCAAAATGAGAAGGTGTGACCTCTGTGAGAAAACCTTCCCTTCCATGTCAAAGCTGCGTAGGCACTACCTTATCCACACGGGACAAAAACCCTTTACCTGCACAGAGTGTGGAAGGAATTTCCGCCAGTCTGCCCACCTAAAGCGACACCAGGTGACTCACACCGAGAGAGATCACCTGTACAGGCCACAAATTGCTTCAGGTGATTATCAGTCATTATCATTTGATCCATGGCAAGAAAACCCAAGTTACCATTTCAACCAGCACTCTTGTAGGCCCATAGAAGACAGCCAAGACTTCAGCGTAATGGCTTTTGTGGTCCCCGAAATAAAAGTGGAAATAGAAGCAGCTGATTTGCCTGAGGTGATAAAAAAGCCAGTGGTTACTAAGAGGGCAAGGATAACTTTACCAAGAGTTCGTAATGCTAAATCCAGCCAAGAAAGAGCGCTGCAAAAAATGAGAACCCAAGCAGTTCAGAAGAGGTACAGATGCAGCCTGTGCTCCAAGAACTTTCATTCGCCTTCCAAACTTGAGCGCCACCACCTTACACATTCTGGGCAAAGGCCCTATGTGTGCCAGGAGTGTGGCAAATCTTTTCGGCAGGATCCTCACCTAAAACGACACATGGTTACTCATGGTAAAATGACGGCATAGGTGGTTGACTCTGGGGAAAGGTTCTTGGTTTCTATAAATGTTAATTTTCCCACTCGTAACAAAGGGGTTCATTTACTAAAACTGAAGAGTGCAAAATCCGGTGCAGCTGTGCATGGCAGCCAATCAGCTTCTACCTTCAGCTTCTTCAATTAAGGTTTGACAAAAACATCTGGAAGCTGATTGGTTTCTGTGCACAGCTGCACCAGATTTTGCACTCTCCAGTTTTAGTAAATCAACCCCAAAGTGACTGAGTTTGTTTGCAGGTTCTATTATTGTTTATTTAGTCTGTAAAATGGAATTCACTATTTAACAGTTACATAAAAAAAAAAAATAAAAAAAACTACCAGAATATTTGCTTTACAGACGTTACAGCAGGAATTGCTTACATTTCCCTCTCTGTGGATTATTTCACATTCATTGTTTTACTGATCTGTGAATATTTCTGTAGATGTACATCTTTTCAGATAACATTTTTTCAGTAAACAAGCGTGGGATATATTGTGCTGGAAAGCTTGACAATATTAAATAATTTTTCTCTATATACTTCTACTATTTATATACATCACTACTACTTATGTACTAATACTACTTCTATACATTACACAGAAGATGGCCTTCTTGACTACATACTAGTTTCAATGTTTTGTGATAAATTACACTGTTTTTGTTATACCTGAGACACAACAGAAAGTGAGGTAATCACTGGTTGTCACAAGAACTGGTGTCTCCACTGGAAAAGTTCCCAACTATTCCTGTTCTGGTGAGAATTCAAAATGTGAGATTTTTTGGGAAGTTTTCTGTTGTGTCTCCATTGGAACATTTCCTTTGACCTGTTGCAGTGACCACTGTAAATGGTTCTATCACATTCTTTCCCAGTTACAACTGTCAAAAAAAAAAAAAAAAAGAAAAATTCCCAGCTCACTTACTAACCAGTCTGCAACAAACCGAATTATACCTGTCTAACAGTTCACATTAAAACCAGGGTTTAATTTGCACACGTTTGCATATATATGCATAATCTGCAGCGCCACATCACAACACCCCAGTAGTATCTGCAGTCCTAACTCTATATATTTTGAGCATATCTCAAGTTGGAGCACATACATATATATACATAATGTGTGTATGTGCTCCAACTTGAGATACGCTCAAAATGTAGAGTTAGGACTGCAGATACTACAGGGGCGTCATGACGTGGCGCTGCAGCTTATGCATATATATGCAAACATGTGCAAGTTAAACCCCTGATTTTAATGTGAACTGTTAGACAGGATAATTTGGTTTGTTGCAGGCTGGTTGGTAAGTGAGCTGGGATTTTTTTTCTCTGTTGTTTTTTGACATGCGTTGCCCTAGCATGTGGGACACATAGCCACAAGAGGAACCCTGCATATATAAAAACTATACGTTTTACTATGATATTTAATAAAAACCAAATTTCAAAACAAATAAAATATACTCAAAGTCTACATGTGGATTATATTGGGTCTAAACAATTACGTGAACCTCAAATTCAGTACTTTATTGTTTGTTTTGTGATTCAGTTTTTATTGAATATCATAGTAAAACTTTTATTTATTATATATGAGGTTTTCCTCATGTATCTATTTGTATGTCCTTCAAAAAGTCATTGGCTACCATTCTTGTTTGTATATGCTGAATTCAGGGATCAGGACTCATAGCACACATTATCCCACTTATAACTATTTCAAGAACCCCTGCCACTGTGAGGAGAATATGAAACTAAAAGCACCTTATGGAAGAATAGCCGTTATACTTACCTGCCCAGTGGTGGTGAGTTAAACGTTTTCTTTCTTGCATAGCTCCGGGTGCTGCTGTTGCACAGTGGTGGCAGGGTCACTTTAAAAACATTTTTTACTCTAGTGGCTTATGGAGAAAGGTGTTAATTCAATTTAAAGGGATAACTCACTATACAGAAAAAATGTAAAGGTGAACTAACACCATATACCCTCATTCCCACCCCCACCCCTCCCCAAGGTCCCCGCTGTACTTGCCTCTGCAATCCTGAGCTGTCGCTGGTCTAGCAGCCCAAGGATTTCAAATCCCTGCTCTTCTCCATCTTCCCTGTGTAGCGCTTCTGGGACAAACTAGAACAATTTTGATTGTTTGTTGCTGTCATAATGACTCAATCTAGTCTATCCTGAAAGCTCTGTACAGAGAAGAGCAGGGATTTCAAATCCCCGGACCGCTGGACCGGCTGCAAGAGTCCTGACAGCTCAGGATCACCAGAGGTAAGTACATCAAGACTGGTGGTGGTGGTGGGGGGGTGGTGGTGCTATGTACGGTGTTGGTTTACATTTTTTTCTTTAAAGTGAATCTGTACTTTTGCCTATATTCATTCACACAAGCTTTTCGACACAACCCCTATAGGGTCTGTATCAATAGGCTTTGGTAGACAAATGCAGGATGCTTTTAAAATGAAGACAATTCCAAGATCATTGAGAATGCATTGCAAGTGCAGTTGACCTTCTTTAGCTGCTTTTGTATTCCCATATACTTGTAAAGGGGAGAAGCAATTGTAAAGCAAATACTAGCCTGTCAACACTAGCCCTTGTGAATGTGGGAATCCTCCCTGTTGAGCTATTGTATTCTGACAGCGGGGAGACTTCCTTGACGTCAAAATACATTGATCAACGCCACCGGCTTCAGCCAGTGGCGCTGATCGACTGGGGAAAATCTGACAGGCTGGTTGTACATAAGTCAATCAGTAGATTGACTTCTATATACTGTAACCAACCTGCCCACACATGGTTTGAAATTCAGTTGGTCCCTGCTGAACCGGCGAAGTTTCGATCCATATATGCCCATTTTAACATTCATTTTTAATTGATAACAACCGTCAAGCTGGTTGGGCCCTTAGAAGTTGCACACAGCTCTGAATTAAATTACAGCAGTCTACACTATAGGCAGGTACCCCAGATAGTGGAAGTTTAATTACAATTTGCTTAATGTTTTTTGGGCTTCAGTGACCATGACATGTAGGAAAGGGGGGGGGGGGTGTTATCAGACGTTAAAGTGGTTGTACACCCTTACATATAGCTGGTGAAGTGATACACAGAAATTAAACAAATCATCCTACATAAGTTGTATCTGTCTATATGATGGCGTCTCTTCTCTGCAACTGTTCAAATTGCAAATTTATAAAGCTTGTCTTAGGATGTCAGAAAAAAGGGGGCAGAGAGCTGAAATTACACACTGGAGAACTCAGTGAGGAGAGCTCTGACAGCTGATTGGAGGGAAGGGACACACCTCCCTTCACACAGCTCACAGGAACAGAGCTGAGTCTGTCAATCTGCTGGAGCTCCCACACCTGTCACTTTTTTTCTCTTGGTTTCAGGAAAACTTGTCAGAAGTGATTCATGCTGATAGCAGAGGAATGAAGTAGAAGACAGAAATAACACATAGTGCTCCTAATTAAGAAGTACACAGTATAGAGGGATATACTGTGTCCATATTCCATGTCCTGAGGTTTACAGCCACTTTAACGAGGTTGTAAACCTCCAAAAAAAACTGCAAAACAAAGGCATAATGAGCTAGTATGCGCAGCATACTAGCTCATTATGAAATACCTGAGATTTAAGCTGTTGCAGTGGTCCCCACACACTGCTGTCACAGCCAACGTGTTTCCTGGAGCTTCCTCTGGGTTTGCGTGCTCCAGCGCTGTAATTGGCTGTAGCCGCGATGTCGTCAGTCCCGGGCATGCGCCTGGGAGCCGCCGGTCATGGCACGTACCCTGAACAAATGGCACCAGCGGGCCTTTTCTTCAGTGCGCATGCACCGATGACGTTGGCAAAAGCGTATATAGTGGTTTTCTTCTAAACTGCAAGTTTAGGAGATATTCACAGTACCTACAGGTAAGCTTTATTATAGGTTTACCTGTAGGTAAAAGTGGTGTGTAACAGAGTTTACAGCCACTTTAAGGACTGCTCCTGCTACTTGCAGAGGTATGAGACTCAATCACCTGGTTGGACAAAGTCAAGAACTCTAGAAGGGGGTTCCCTGAGCGGTATAAAGAAGCTATTTTATCAGGAGCACAAACATACACACATAACTTTGGAACATGGATTTGGGTGGACTACCTTTTGATGTCTTGAGCCTTACGCTTTCAGGCCTTGTTCTGCAGTTTCTTCTGTCCAAGTGTTCCATTCACCCTATAGCTCGCTACAGTACCAGGAAAAGACCCATACATGTTACAAGTAGGTTGGTGACTTGCAGGTAAGTAATACATGGCACATTCCCTATACCCCTCCCCTCCAAACCCATATATGAAGCATGAATGTAGTTATGAATATGTAAAATGATAGGAAACCAGTAGACCAATATATAGGCTGCACTAACTGTCCTCTCTAAAACATGCTAATTGGCTGGCTGCTAGGCTGATCCTCTGGTTTCAATACTTTGAGGTACTAATCTGGAACAAATTTTCAGAACAAGAGGTCAGACTTCACTGTCTGCATGCTTTCGTTGGATTAAGGATTTAGGAAGTTTTCAAACCAGAGACAGGCAGCTAGTATTATCAGTAGGAGGTCAGCATTGACTTTCTACACTGATTTTCTTTACAACCTATTTACCTGTGTCTGCCTTATGTTTTTATGCATTGGAAGAAAAAAAATATATATAATGTTTGGACTTGTAGCAGGAATGAGGATTCTCATGAAAGTGGACTGTGCACACAATCCTGAAAGGATGAAGTTCCACCCAACTCCCTCACATCAGCACATTCCTTGGTTATACCCTTGTAATCAGTTTTTAAACAAGGGATGGAAACATCTGCGCATGTACTTCTGTAGTTCACATTCAAAAAAACAAAAGAATACCAACGCACACCACCTGGCATCATGTACATTTACCGGTGATTTCTATGCAGACTGTTGCTCTGCTCAGCGGAACTTTACCCAGAACAACTTGATAAAAATAAAGTTCTTTAGCAAGGAACATACATTCCACATTAATAATTATGCTGCCAAAATTAGTGTGTGCTGTAAATTGCCTTCAGCATTGCTTCTGTCTTTTCTTGCTAGAGGCTGACATTTTCTGAAGCCCAGAGCCCCTGAACAGCAGTAAATCATAAATTGGAACTAAACCCACTGACTTAAAGTGGAAATAAACCCTCCTATCATTTTCAGCCAAGGAAGCTTCCATCTTGGTCTCTCTTTAATCTTAAACTGCTATGATGCTGCATATGTGATCCGTTATGATACCAGCCATTGGATGGTTTGACAGTTCGGTTGAGGACACAAGCAAATGTGACAGTTAGTAATCCCGGCATGCTGGGAATGTAATGGTTTTCTGAAACAGTTAAATCAATGGGTTTACTTCCGCTTTAACGGTTTCAAAAAAGAATTACATTCCTGGAATGCCGGGATTGCGAACTGTCACATTTGATTGTATCCTCAACCAAACTGTCAAACCAAGTAATTACATGTGCTGCACCATGGTAGTTGCAGATCAAACAGAAGCAGCTTCCTTGGCTGTAAAGGATAAGAGGGTTTAATTCTGCTTTAAGGCTTTCAGCAGATTGGCCTCTACAAACTTGACACAGTACCTAAACTTAGAGAGCAACTGAACATGTGGCAGGGTGAGACAGTATATTATTGGATAACCAGTATAGGCACTTATTTTTAATGTTTTACATAGCTATATCTGCAAAAGGGGCCAGCCAATCTGAAGTGATTTAGCAGGACTTAATTTTCTGACTAAAGTTCCACTTTAATCATTGTCTGTTTCTGTTTTGACTTCAAGTTTTTGAAATCAAGTGACAGTTTAAAGTGGAATTAAACTCTCCTCTTTACTTCCAAGGAAGCTGCCATCTTAAGCCGGGTACACACAGGCCGAATGTCGGGAGACATTTGTCTGTTCAAAAAAAAAAAAAAACGGCCCACATTCTACCCAAGTGTATGTCAGTCTGTCAGAAGAGCATGCTGGAAACCCAGCAGCTGACTGACTCCCGATCAGCGCTCTCAGCCAATGGCATTCGTTTACAGCTAGGATAGCCACCAGTCCCATACACTAGCAAAGGGGATCTGTCATCCATTTAAATACAGTATGTACACTCCAGCAAAGTTTTTGTTGTTTGGTGAATCTTGTGCAGACTATATGAAACAATTATCTAAATACGCAGGGTTCATTAAGGCCCCTTTCACACTGGGACCGCCCGATCGTCAGCGGTAAACCGCCACTAATTTAGCGGCGTTCTACCGCTGTAATAGCAGTGCTATGGCGCCGCTATTCGGGCGGCAGCATGGCACTTTTAACCCCCCCACAAGGAGTTAAACAGGGGTTAAAAGTGCAGGCGCTCCCGGACTGGTGTACAGCCGAGACGGGAGCACTGCCCATTCAATCTAATGGCATGGGCGGTGGAGGAGCGGTGAATACACCGCTCCCCACATTCCTGAAAAATCATGCTTGCAGGAGTTTAATTTTACTCTTGCAAGTGCACCGCCCTGAGCCGCCCCAGTGTGAAAGGACACACTGGGTTGAATAGGGAGACGCTTTACAGGCACTATTTTTAGCGCAATAGCCCCTGTAAAGCGCCCCAGTGTGAAAGAGGTCTAATTGAAAAGACACATTCACCACTAGATCCCCTACATGCGTCTTTCATACAGGCTGCTTTCATACTGGTAAAAAGCTCTGACAAAAGAAAATATAAAAATTGAAAAGGGTATATTGGATCCAGTGTGTGACGTATCCTGCTATACACATACATGCAGCAGCCCGGCAATAAAACCCACCATGGTGCTGCCATATTTATGCTTATGGCTGGTGGTAAGTGAAGAACAAAAAGCAGACAATTATATCCAATCTGAATAACAAAAGACGCAAGTACTCTGCAATAACAAAAACAGGAAAATACACATTTCCTGCATCTTACACATTTACAGCAGTAAATCATAAATTGGAACTAAACCCACTGACTTAAAGTGGAAATAAACCCTCCTATCATTCTCAGCCAAGGAAGCTTCCATCTTGGTCTCTCTTTAATCTTAAACTGCTATGATGCTGCATATGGGATCCGTTATGATACCAGCCATCTTACACATATGAACGTATCGGGACCATTTTGAAAAAAACGGATCACCTGACAACTATGCAGGCAGAAGGGCAGGGATGTCAATCCTGGGAGGAGCTTACCAGGGTGATCTAGCAAAAATATCCCTTACCTAGGGCCCATTCACACCAGAATGCGGTGCAGAAAACCCACATTATGTGAATGTTTCCCGCACCGCATTCAAAACGCAGTGCACTTGCGATCTGAAGTGGGTATCAATGTAATGCTAACGCACTGCACCACAAGTAGTATAAGCACTACTTTAAAAACACACTGCAATTGGATTGCATGGTACTTCTTTATCATGTGATCCGATTGCAGTGCGTTTTTTAAAGTAGTGCATGCACTACATTTGCTGCAGTGCGATTTCAGTCTATTCAAATAAATGGGCTGAAGATGCACTGCACTCAAATTGCACACGAATGTGGGTGCACTCCTGTGCGATTCCTGGTGTGAACCGGCCCTTAAAGCGAAAGTAAACTATACTTACTTTTACATCATTGGTTCAATGCCTGGGAGGTCTTTTGCCAGTACTGGCATCTTCTCTTCCTGGTTACAGTCTTCGGCCATCTTGATTGGTCAGCATGGGATGACATCACTCCCGTGTGTGTGCAGTCACCTTGGCATACAGGCCCTGTGCTGGAATGTAAATAGAGCCAAGAATGCGTTTCTCAGTGTACATTGTACAGAAGACTGTGAGCAGGCAGGTGGGGTTATTTGATGCAATGTCTCTTCTGCAATAAAGAGTCTGCCTGCTCACAGGTTTTTAATATCAGACTTTAGTTTTGCTTTAAAGGGGTGACTGAAGACCCTCTTTAAAGCAGTAGTAAAACCGCAAGCCAAAAAAAAAAAAAATCAGAAAAAAACCCCTGCAAGACAATAGCATAATGTGCTAGTATGCATCGCATACTATCACATCATGAAATACTTACTTTAGAACAAGGTCCCCGAAGCCTGACTCGATCAGCACTCTGAGTGGCCAGAGCAGTGGGATGTTCATTCCTGGTAGAAAGCTCTGATTTTCCGGCACCATCCACCAGACCTTCAGAGCGCATGTGCCGCTGACGTCAGCCGGGGGAATATCTCCTAAACTGTGCATGTTTAGGAGATATTCATTTTACCTACAAGTAAGCCTTATTTTATATGCTTACCTGTAGGTAAAAATCATACTTATGGGGATCCAACCGCATTAACCACCTTAGTACCGTGCCATAGCCTGTCTGTGCATACAGTGTCCTGATTATCAGTGCCGCCTATCAGAGAAGAAGAAATTTATTTTTTTATTTTTTACGTTTTTTTTTTTTTAAATGTTTCTTCTTTTTTCAATTGTTTAGAAAAAAAATAAAAAAGCCCAGTGAGGATTAAATACCACCAAAATAAAGCTCTATTTCTCTAAAATGATACAAATTTCATATAGATACAATGTTGCATGACAGCGTAATTGTCATTCAAAGTGTGACAGCGCTGAAAGCTGAAAATCGGCCTGGGCAGGAAGGGGGTGAAAGTGCCCAGCAAAACCTTTTTATTTTTGGACAGAGTGAAGTTGGAGTAAAACCCCTGTTAGTTTTTATTGCTGTCTGTGCCCCTGTTAGAGTTGCCACCTCATCCCTTTAAAACCGAACACGTATGAATTACACAGGTTCTGTGGCTGATTAAGGTGGTAATTAGACTCACTTGGTGCCTTATCTGCATTAAATTAGCCACAGAACCTGTGCAATTCATATGTGTTTGGGTTTAAAGGGATGAGGTGGCAACCCTAGCCCCTGTTAGGGTCCTTTCCCACGGGGGATCTGGCCGGAGGACTCCGTTTTGCTCAGTGGGGGATTGCTTTGCTGATCCCCGCTGAGCAGGCGGATGACAGATCCGTCTCCGCTCACTGTGCTGAGACAGATCTGTCAGAGCCCCACTCTGCTCTATGGGGAGATTGGATGAAAACTGACCGCCTGTCCATTTTCATCCGATCCGATCGGTAGATGGAAAATAGGGTCACCATCCGTCTGGATTTCACAGACAAGATTGGACCGGATAGCAGTGGGTGTCAGCGCACATGTCTCCACTGACATCCGTCGCTCCATAGGGCTGAATGGAACGTCTGATCAGGTCCACCTGAAAAACTGAGGACCTGATTGGAAAGACCATGTGAAAGGGACCTTAGGGAGATCCACCCTCTCCTGTTTAGCATTATCATCAAAAGTGACAGTAAAATAAAATCCAGAATTTTGGGTTGTCACCAGTGGGGAATCTTCCAATGGGGACACTCTCTGTGGAGGGATTTCCTCTCACTTCCTGTTTTGGTGATAACACAGGAATTGAAGGGAAATCTCCCCAATGGGACACACATGGCAAAAAAAGCTTGACAGGGGTTATAGCCCTCTCTTCCTCTGTCTAACTCTAAAATGAAAGAAAAAGCCTGCAGTTCAGCTTGTAGCATGTGGTTGTGGAGCAGATATCAGCCAGCAGTTGTGGAACTACAAGTCTCAGCGTTCTGTGCTGGTTGCTGGCAGGGTTATTGGTCGGCTTTCCCGGGTCAGTCATAATAAACAGCAGCAGTTATCATTCTATATCCAGTGATACAATATAATAACACAAGAGCCAATCTATTTATGCAAACAGATGAGCGGCTGGCTCCACAAATATGGCGCCTTTCCTGAGGACACAATAATCTTGCACACAGCTTCCTCTATGTTCTGTCTCTGTATTTTCACGTCACATCCCCCGTCCATGTGAGCGGTTCCGGTGCTGGTGTAGCGGGTTGTATGGTTCTGTGGTACACGAGGTTTGGGTTTGTGAGGCGTCACCATGGAGACCAAGCCGGGAGGACAGCCGCCCACCAGGAAAATGGCGACCCCTACAGTCACCCAGATGAACGCCGAGTTCGTCACTCAGGTGAGGGGTAGGGGGAGTTCTCTGCACACAGGACATTCCTCTACTACAGCTTCACATTATAGTAGGGTTGTCACCTCATCCCTTTAAACCCGAACACATGAATTACACAGCTTCTGTGGCTGATTAAGGAGGTAATTAACCTCACTTGGTGCCTTATCTGCATTAAATTAGCCTCAGAAGCTGTGCAATTCAGATGTGTTCAGGTTTAAAGGGCAACTCTACATTATAGCGTTTTGTGAACATGCGTAAAATTGTGCGGTTTTGTGCGCTTGTGGCGCCATTTGTTGTCCAGAGAGGTTCACACCTCTGCATTTCTTTCAATGGGCCGCAGAAACGCAGGGAAGGAAGTCCCTGACTATTTTTAAAATTGCGCCAAAATTGGCTCGTGTGAAAACATGGAATTGATGGAACCCCCATGTGTCTGCCCGCGGGTCAGAAGCGCACCAGATATTGTGAACGTTCCCGACCCACACAAGTGTGAACCCAGCTTTATTAACACCCCAAACCTGACAAGCAGGTGTGCGTTTTTTTTACATGAAATGCACAGCAAAAACCCCCCTAAGAAAACGTGATGATAAAACGGAAGCATGTTTGCAACTGCATGTGCCCGAGCCCGCCAGGAAGTTTACACTGCGCATCGCTAATCGCAGGGAGTGAGATATTTCCTGATCGCTGCAGCCGTGCATCAGGGAATGTGATAAGCGATGTGCAGTGTAAACTTCTTGGCGGGCTCGGGCACATGCAGTTGTGAACACGCCCGAGCCCACCCTTAATCAAACCCTGCATGGGCTATTTTGACACATTTGTCATGTGAAATGTGAGTAGTGTGACTATGTGCAAAAGAAGTGGACGAGCACGCAAATGCGTTATGCCTGCGGTCACGTGTTATAGTGTGACTACGGCCTAAAGGCAAAACCTGATCTTTTTGGGCCACTTTCGCACAGTGTGGTCAACCCATGGATTCCCATAGACTTTATATTACAGCACTTGTTTTCTGAAAGCACAAAAAAGATGCAGAATGCAGGACTTTTGATGCACACTCAGAAAATGTGCAACTTAAAGGGGAACTCCGGGAAAAACTTTTTTTTTTTTTTTTTTTTTTACGTGTCCTTGTTTCTGATCTGGCTTCTCCGAATATACCACCCATCGTCTTCTTAGCTCTAGTTGCTCTGTCATAGCCTGGTGATTTTCAAATAAAACCATTACTGCCCATGCCCAGAGGTTTCCCTTTTGTAAGACTGGTGGCTGCTATTCCTCCTGTCCCCCCACCCACTGGTCTTGGCACGCCCCATTTGTAGTTTTCCTCTCCATCAAGCAGGGATGTACTTCCATCCCTACTTGCTGTAGCGGGCAGACCTGGACTCACAGACCCCCATTCTGTACTGCCCATTGGAAGTGTTGTCCTCCTCCCTTCTCCTCTGCTCCATGGCAGCACTAACACCCCCTGCCGAAGCCATATCCACACACCCCCCCCCCCCCGCCACCTCCTCCAGCCATCTGTCACTGCTGCCCAAAAAAACATGGGGATCCCAGTAAAAATTGTGAGGCGAGACCACCGGATCACACAGAGCAGGGATTATGTGCTGTAATTCAGCTTGGAGCTGAAACGATGGCCCCTTTCAAACGAAGTCCCGCCTCCTATGATAAACAGCACACTGGTTCAATGCCGGTCCAGTTGGCAGGACTTTGCTTCACAGCAGCCGTCATTTCAGCTCCAAGCTGTGTTAGAATGTAAACCCCGCTCTGTGTGATCTGGCCGGCTCTTCTCCTGATCCTTACTGTGATCCCCGTGCAGTGATAAGCTGCATTGATGGGCTTGCACTGATGGGCATGATAAGCTGCACTCATGAGGCTGTCCTGATGAGACACTGATGAAGCTGCACTGATGGGCACTGATAAGCTGCACTGATGGGCACTAATATGCTTCACTGAAGGGCACTGATGTGCTGCATTAATGGGCACTGATATGCTGCGCTGATGGGCACTGATTAGGCTGCACTGATGGGCACTGATTAGGCTGCACTGATGGGGCACTGATATGCTGCACAATGGTGCTACACTGATAGGCGGCACTGATAAGCTACACTGACAGGGCTAAAGTGATAGGCTGCACTGATGGGCACTGATATGCTGCACTGATGAAGCTTCACTGATATGCTGCACAATGAGGCTACACTGGTAGGCAGCACTGATGAGGCTGCCCTGATAAGCTACACTGACTGGGGTACACTGATAGGCTGCACTGATATGCTGCGCCGATAGACTGCATTAATGGGGCTACACTGATAGGCTGCGCTGATCGGCATTGATGAGGCTGCCCTGATGGGCACTGATGTGCTGCACTGATGGGCACTGGTAGGCTGCACTGATGGGACTACACTGATGAGGCTGCACTGATAAGCTACACTGATGGGCACTGATATTCTGAACTGATGGGGCTACACTGATAGGCTGCACTGATAGGGCACTGATGATGCTACACCGATTCACACTGATTGACATTGATGAGGCTGCACTAATGGGTACTGATGAGGCGGGCACTGATATGCTGCTCTGAAGGCCACTGATGAGGTGGCACTGATATACTGCACTGATTGGCATTGATGAGGCTGCACTAATGGTCACTGATGAGGTGGCACTGCTAAGCTGCACTGATGGGCACTGATTGGCTGCACTGATGATCAGTGCCCTGATTATTAGTGTAAATGTCCCCTGTCACAGGAAAGCTGATTATCAGATGACATCCCTTTCACTACTCTTCTCTCTCTCTTTTAAATATGAAAATTTTAGAGAGTAAGTAAATTACTTCTGTTGCGCTCTTTTAGAAAATCCATAGTGCTCTGGGCATCCTGTGTTCCGAATCTATTTATCAAGGTGGAACTAAAGGAAAAACTACTTTTTTTTTTTTTTTTCATTTTGTTTGCCATTTGTGTCCAATTGAGGAGATTTCCCTTCAATTCCTGTCCCATGGCCAAACCTGGAAGTGAGAGGAAATCTTTCCAAAGTGAGGGAATCCTGAGGTGCCACCACAACGAGTGTCCCCATTGGAAGATTTCCCCTCTATTACTGTTCTGGTGCAAAACCTAAAATTTGGTCTTTTCTTTTACTTTTACGTTTAATGGTAAACAGGACAAATAGAGAGGGTGAATCTCCCTAATGGGGGCACAGACAGCAATAAAACCTGTCAGGTGTTCCAATCCTCACTGGCTTACCTCTAAATAGCCTATCCCCACTTCAGTCCATTATGAACGCTGCCGCCAGGCTCATCCACCTTAAAAAACGCTCAGCGTCTGCTACACCTCTATGTCAATCCCTTCACTGGCTGCCACTCAACCAATGTATTAAATTCAAAATACTAACAATAACTTATAAAGCCATCTACAACCTGGCCCCCAGCTACATCACCATCCTAGTCTCAAAATACCAACCAAATTGATCTCTTCGTTCCTCCCCAGACTTCCTACTCTCTAGCTCCCTTGTCACCTCATCCCATGCTCGCCTCCAGGACTTCTCCAGAGCCTCTCCCATCCTCTGGAATGCTCTACCCCAATCTGTCCGACTTTCTCCTACTTTGTCCACCTTCAGACGATCCCTGAAAACTCATCTCTTCAGAGAAGCCTATCTGGCTCCCACCTAACAACTGTACATTTATGTTCTCCATCAACACATCCCCCACAGTTATTACCTCTTGTATCTCTTTACCTTCCCTCTTAGATTGTAAGCTCTAACGAGCAGGGCCTTCTGTTTCCTCCTGTACTAAAGTGTATTGTATTTGTACTGTCTACCCTTTAAGTTGTAAAGCACTGCCTAAACTGTCGGCGCTATATAAATCCTGTATAATAATAATAATAATCCCTCTCCACTCTATCCAAAACTAAAAAAGAAAGCTGCTTTGTCTTTGGTTATACTTCAATATGTGTGGAGCTGAGCTCCTCTATGGTGCGGTGTTCCACACAAGACCTCACATAACGCACTGGTAAGACAGTGTTTTCACAACATTTGTTGGCACTCATGTAATGCGTTAAACAACACGGTGTGCCTTTATTGAGGAGGATATGTGTGCCAGAAACTGGAAAATCACAACATGTCATTTGTTGCAGGAGTGTTGCAGTTTTTGTGCCCTATAAATTGAAGTTTTTTATTTATTTTTACCTTCAGTCTAGGTTGACACTGTAGCAATGCGGGAACCAGCGTGATTACAGCGCCGGTTCCCGCATCTCATCTCTCCTGCAGGCAGTTTACACTGCCCTCTGTGAACCACTGTGGGAGTCAATACATTCTTAATGACACCCCCAGATCTGTTCACAGATCGCAGTGCGAACTGTGGATTCGGACAGGAATCAGATGGTATGGGTGTTCTTACCCATGCAATTTGATTCCAGTGCGGGGGGAAAAAAGTCCCTGCACCTTTTTTGTGCGAATCCAATGTGAGTTCAGCCAAACAACTGTATGGCTGAACTTGCATTGCACAGACATCGCATGTGATCATGCGAATCACATGCGATATTGGTGTTCGCAACAGTGTGAACCCAGGCTAATGCATTTTATGCATTAACCTCTTGCACTGGCACATTTTGAATGACAATTGAATGGACATGCAACACTAAACCCATATGAAGTGTTTTTTTATCATTTTTTGAGAGAGATGGAGCTTTCTTTTGGTGGTATTGAATAATCTCTAGGTTTTTTATTTTTTACTAAACAATCTAAACAATACAGAAAAAAAATTTTTTTCTTAGTTTCTGTTATAAAATTTTGCAAATAAGTAATTTTTCTTCTTTACTAATGGGCGCTAATGAGGCAGCCCTGATATGCACTGGTAGGCTGCCCTGGTGGGCGGCACTAGTAGGCTGCCCAGATGAGGCAACACTGATGAGCCTGCTGCCCAGATGGAACGTCACTGATGAGGCTGCCCTGATGATCAGTGTAAATGCAGTACTCGCTGTGCACTGTCAGATCAGCTCTCCTTTCCTCACATGCTGTCTTTGTGTGAGGAAAGTAGAGCGAATGACAGGCAACACTGTTTACATTTGACCAGCTGTGATGTTTTCAGGATTTCCCTTCAGATAAAACGGCTGTGGTAATTACTAATGCAGTGAAACTGATTAAATCACCTGTGCAAGATAATGGAAAGCCTGAAAACATGACCTGTTGGGGCGCCTTGAGGACTGGAGTTGAGAAACACTGATCTAAGGGACACAACGATCACAGAGTCTTCCCATTGGGCGTTCTCGCAAGCACTTCCAGGGATGCCCTTCCATAACTGGAGAGCTATAGCAAAGTGGGCAAGTAGTTAAGATAAAAAACCTTCTGTGCTGCAGGCTGTTGGCATGACAATGGATGCGGGTAGAGGATCCCTGGTGGGTAAGGGGGTGTCAAACAGTAAAATTATACATTTTACACCCTAAATACCGGTGAAACATGTAGCATGTTGCCATAGGTAAACATTTTCTTTCATGTTTGAGAAATAACGCGCATTTGTTTTCAGTCTGCAGCGCTGTAATTTTCTGTAAAATGGAATGCAATATGACAACCTGGAGGCATACTGTACACAGATGGTGTACAGAACGCCCCCGGATATGTAATTTCCTGGTTGTGTGATAGGCTTGCTGATTTTCCCAGAAGTCTGCACTAAGATATAAGTCAGATTTTGGCATCCCCTGCAACAAAAATGTAATTTTTGGTAAGATACTCCCAAAGGGAAATCACGTCTAAAGGGGTGCAGACCCTGCGGCTTTCCTCATTAGAACCATGCAGGTGCAGCAGCTGATTGCTAATTCTAAAGTCACTCCCATACACCTTCATTTCACACATGGACACAGAAACGCTTATTTCTTCAAAATAACAAAAGGTAGCAATCTGAAACAAAGTGTGGTAAAATCCTTGCAATATACATAGATCACACAGAGGGGAATGTGTTTGTTTTTTTTTGTTTTTTTCTGAACAAAAGTGAGCTTACTGTTTAATGTGTGATTGTAGTGGGTTTTTATGCATCTTTATGCACTTCTATAGACTTTAATGGGCCAGAAAAAAACGTAGGTAAATGCAGAAATTATCGGACATGCCTCATTTTTGCGCAGTGCGAAGATGTGAATGGCCTCATTGGAATCAGCAATCACATTCTGCAGTTCAGTTTGTGTAGTCCCAACCTTGACAGTATGTCTTGGCCCAGCAAGAGAGGGAGGCTGCAGTAGGAGCACAGTGCTCAGGTCCACAGTCCTTCCATGGGAGAAAGGAGAGAGAATCGGAGAGATTTCCACAGTCTCACCTGCCTTCCATTGAAGCTAACTGAGCAGAGATCACACTCCATTAGCTTCTTACCAGACCAGGGAAGAATCTAACCATGGACCAGGTAAAGTGACAACAGAGACCGGAAGGGCGGTTTTACATGTCCCTTCAGGGTTCATTCTAGCTAGGGTAGATTAACAAATGGACGTTTGCTGATCTCCCTCCTCTCCACCCAGCAGCACCTGCCAGGTGGAAAAGCAGAGCCCAGAAAGCACGGGGAAAATTGTGCTGGGCGTGGGTGCATTCTGGAAGTCACAGAAAGCTAGCCAGCGGCTGTACAACCGACAGTCGGCTTATGCAGTCTACACACTCCTGGTGACTGCAGCGGCTGGAAGTGTGTGTAGAACTCACCGCTGCCACTGTCTTAATCATGGTACTAATATAGAGTCAAGGTCTGTGTTTAGCTGGAGCTGAAGGTTGCTGTAAAGTCTATGTTAAAGCTGCTTTAAGCTTGATGAAAGATTTACAAATGCTTGGTAAAAGCCTGCTGTACACACAACTCTTATACATACTGAAGCCCGCGTATATAAGACCTGTGAGAGAAATGGACCTCCAGTGACATGGGGGGTATGATACAGCGATGGCTTATAACTAAATGCTATCCAATCCATACATCATTGTATATTCAGTCTATATGTTGTTTCAGGTCACACATGCCTGCGTGTATTCGATCAATAATTTTTTTATTCCTTTTTTTTTTTATTGGTATTTAATCAACTTAAAAGAAACCAGTGCAGACTGAAATATGTAGGGTGCCATTGCTGACCTCTTTCTGGAAATGCTAGTTTCCTGGCTGTCTTGCTAATCCTCTGACCTCGATACCTTGAGTTCCTTGCCTGGATCATGTGGGCAGGCTAGGATTTCTGACTGTGCTGATGAATGCTTATTCCAGGTCAGCAACCTATTGAAACTATAAACAGCCAAGCACCTACCATTTTTAGAAGTGGTAGCTCAGGTATTTTCTCTTACCACTTCTCTACCACCATAAGGTGAAAATACAATGGGGAGGTGGATGTCTATTTGTGGAGTGCCATTTATAAATGGAACTGCAGAAATAAGGCATGGGTTGCCAGTGTGTCTGTTAAACATTTATGATGAAGTTGTTAGCTTGCATCACAGACAAAATGCACAGAGCCAATCTGAGTGGCTCTGTGCCTTGAGATCACTGTGCTGGCCAATCACAGTCATTACAAATGTAAACATAGCTTGTGCTTACATCTAAGAGCCTGCCCCCTTCCTCCTCTGCCACTGATCCTCTTCATTTTTCTGCAGTGGCATCTTCTTCTGTATGGTCCTTTGAGTAAAACTGCTGCCAGTGACCACCAACAAAATGGAGGCACACTGATCACCACTGAGCATAGCAAAGGGGTACACTGAAGGCATGTGGACGTTAAAGTGGCACACTGATCACCAATGTTATGGAGGGAATCGCACTAACTAGCATCATTATCGCACACTCATTACTGATCTCCAACATTTAAAGGGGTGCTCACGACCAACCACCACCATAAGAGGGCGCTAACTGCTAAACACTAAATCCTGCAAGCTGTTCTACATTACATAGTCCTGAGGCCTGCACTCTTGCTGCTGCAGTGTATATACTATGTTCTAATATAAACCATTTTGGGGCATTTTAGGACCTTGAGAAATGACTTGCATCAGGTTTTTTTGTTAATGTTTTGGTTTCTGTAGTGAAATAAAAACCGTAGTTAATAAATCTCACCAAATGAAGCTCTATATGTCTAAAGATATAAATTAATTTGGGTACAGTGATGCATGACTGTAACTGTCAGTCCAACTATCACAGTGCTAAAAACTAAAATATGGCCTGATAATGAAGAGGTATTACAGGATGGTTAAAAGGAAACAAAAAGCGGTCCTATGAAATTTCCTGTTACCTCTCCTTTCCATTGTTGTATGGGATTCTATCAGATAT
>BLSH010421709.1:1632708-1645286 GCA_018402905.1 Glandirana rugosa
TTTTGTTATGTTTGTTCACTCTTTTTTTATTGTGTTTTTCAGTTGGCAAAATCATATTGGGCTCCACATTCAAAGAAAAAACTGCCATTTGATCCTAAGGTAAAGCTACATTTTCTCACTTGTTTGTATTGTTTTTTGGAAATTGCACATATTTTTGTGATCTTTAAGTTTGGCAAAATTCACATTTTGGTGCTGGTTGAATTTATCTCCCGATCACCTGTTTATGACCAGATTGGGAGAATAATCTCATGTCTATGGCAGTCCATACATTAGTCACTTTTATAGATGAACGGGGAAAAAAATGACCCGATTCCCTCATCCTCACACTCGAGGTGGATGAAGAAATAACTTCCGCTGAGCTTTGTATTCTGACAACAGGGAGACTTCCCTGCCATCAGAATACACTGATCACTGCTGCCAGCTATAGCTAGCCATAGCTGGGATAGCTGATCGAGTGGCATTTATCCAACAGGTAGATTGACTTCTGTACAACCACTGTCCCCATACATGGATCAACATTTCCATACTAAATAGCAAAGAACTAATCAGTGCAAACAGCTCAAAACTAACAACATGCAGCTGAATGCTGAAAGGTCAAATCACAACGCCGTTTAAATTATGCAGCCACAGCAATAGTACAGTGCAAAATAAAACACAAATAATATGAAATATATAAAAGCCCATGTCGCCAAAATATACATGTGGATGAATGCATGAAGGAAACGGAAAAGTTCAGCCACTGTGCAGGATTGCATCCAGATTTATCATGCAAGTGCCCCAAACTGAGTGCAACACCTCCACCACAGATTGAATTGGCCGCTCACCTCATTAATATGACGACCCCTGATAACAGAAAGGTCAATCAGCACTTTGTTTCAAAGGAGGGAGCCTGGATCTTCCGGTCTCAAATTTTCCAAAATTCTTTAATGCAATAGACAATGTTCACAACCTGGCTACGCTGTCTTGACAGGTAATCCAGTATCACAAGGCTTAGTCAACAGATTTCCAAATCTTTTGGAAGGTGATTAGGACTATTGTTAGTTTGAACACTTTTTTTTAAGGTCTGAAAAGAAAAATGTGCTGAGAAAGCATATAGGCTACTTATCTCCCTGTTAGAAAATTCTAGATACCTGTCTGTTATGTTACTGCAACTCAGAACAAATGTGCAGGTTAGAAAATCTCACCTTCATCAGATTTTATGCTTGTTAGCTTTATGCTTGTTAGCTTTATGCTTGTTTCGGGTCAATGGCTTGGAAGGGTTCGAGGCCAGAGACAGCCATGCAACCAGTATCTTCAGAAATGTGGTTAGCAGTGGCAGCGTACATATTTCTCCCACTGCAGGTTTCCTTGAAAGTCTCCTTTTTAAAGAATCCTACATAATTTGTTTGACCTGTTAAATGAAATGTACAGTGATTTCTTTTTATTTATGATATTTAATTACATTATATGATTTTTAATGATATTTTCTGAATATTTCATAGGTGATAGAAGATATTTACTCCAAAGAAATTGTGAAGTCAAAGTAAGGTTTTTTGTCATTGCGTGAAGCAAACTGAACATTATTTATTGTTTTGTGTAAATTTTGTACTTTAACCACTTCACCCCCGGAAAGTTTTACCCCCTTCCTGACCAGAGCAGTTTTTGCGATTCGGCACTGCGTCGCTTTAACTGACAATTGCGCGGTCGTGCGACGTTGTACCCAAACAAAATTTGCGTCCTTTTTTTCCCACAAATAGAGCTTTCTTTTGGTGGTATTTGATCACCTCTGCATCATTTCTGATCGCCGCTATAAACAAAAAAAGAGCAACAATTTTGCAAAAAAAACTGTTTTTCTTACTTTTTGCTAAAATACAAATCCAAAAAAAAAAAATATAAAAAAACATTTTTTTTCATTGGTTTTGGCCGATTTATATTCTTCCTCTTTGTGATTAAAAAAAAATCGCAATCTGCGTTTATTGATTGGTTTGCGCAAAAGTTGCCGCGTTTACGGATGGTGAGAATTAATTTCTGGGGTTTTTATTTATTTTTTAAATGTTTTACTAGTAATGGCGGCGATCTGCGTTTTTTAGCGGTACTGCGATATTGGGGCGGACATGCTGGATATTTTTGACACTTTTTTGGGACCAATGACATTTATGCAGCGATCGGAAATTTAAATGTCCACTGATTACTGTATAAATGTATATATAAATGTCATTGGCAGTGAAGGGGTTAACCTGGGGGGGGGGAGAGCTAGGGGTTAACTGTGTTCCCTGGGTGTGTTCTAACTGTGGGGGGCGGGGCTAACATGGGCATAGGAGATCTAACTGATCCCAGTGACACGTGTTTACATCGGCGGTTCCCCGCTCTTTGGCTGTGGCAGCTCATCGCGGCTCACTGGCGGACATTGGGTCCGCCCGAGCCGCGGGCACACTCCTCCGGAGTGCGGGGGGCACGCACCCCCTAGCAGCCACCCGCAGATCGCCGCCTTTTTATGTCGATTTGCAGTAGCTGTCCACACTGCCGCGGTAAATATACTGTGCGCGGTGTGGAACCGGTTAATGTTCTCTTTTTTTTATTTTATTTTTTTTAATCAAATAATTTTTGCAAGTGAACAATTGTTTTTTCTTTACAGGTTTGCAATAAGGAAGATAATGCTGTTGGAGTTCAGGTGAGTTGATTGACTGGGCCTTGTGCAGTCCATAGCCAGGCTAATGGACCGTCATGAAGAGATATGACCCTTCCTTGCTTTGCATTTTCTTTTCATGGTTCAGCCACAGCGATTACACACCCCTTTCACTCCTCCTGTCTCCCTTTTAAGCAAATATGAAGTGCAACAAGGGAGTGTTATAACTCCTGTCAGTTTTTTTGCCATCTGTGTCCCATTGAGGAGATTTCCCTTTACTTTCTGCCCCATAGCCAAACAAGAAGTGAGAGGAAATCCTTCCAAAGTGAGATCATTTTAAGGTGTCACCAGAACTAATGTCCCCATTGGAAGATTTTCCCCTCTATTTTTGTTCTGGAGCAATCCAAAATTTGGGATTTCCTGGTACTTTTAGTGATAACAGTAGAGAGAACAAATGGAGAGAGCGAGTCTCGCTAACAGGGGCACAGGCAGCATTAAAACTGTGACAGGTGTTCTAACCCTCCCCACTCTATCCAAAGCTAAAATAAAAGTGCCTTTAGTTATTCTTTGACTCGTTGCAGACTCTGGGTGTGCTACACACAGACAGACAGGACACCCCCCACAGTGAACAACCGTTTCACTGCTATAAGCAATCATTTTTACTGAATGAAAGTGTGTATTCACCGGGTATTGTTGTAATTAGCTGTGATTGGTCACAGCTAATCACATGGCACAGATATGGTGTGACTGGCCCTGTCTGTACCATGTGATTACTAAGATCAGAGCTAGCAACACAATTGTACACAATGGATGACATAAATCAAAGTCATTCATTGTTTACAACTGTCATGTGATCTGCTGTGATTGGTCACAGTGATTTACATGGTACCGGCAGTGGGCCGGTACACTGATCAGTCATACACTGAGTCTGGTGGACATGGTTATAGTGGATGACCGATCACGCTAGAGTGCAGCACATTCTGGGGAGTACGTCATGTGACGTCCAGCCAGAACAATAGGGTTCTTGCCCAACCGCCATTTTACAATAACCCGAGCGGGAAGCAGTTAAATAATAAAGTTCTCGCTGAACAAACAGGTCCATAGCAGAATTGTAAATCTTAATTATTTAATCAAAATTTTTATATGAATGAAAGAGATCTTTAGCGTATGTTCAGACCAGGGGCTGCGTTATAAAAGTGTTGAAGCCCGAAGGCCATTGAGTCATAAACTCAAGGCTGCATTCACACCTAGGCGACATATTTTTGGGCACATTTGAAGCATTTTGTCTCACGTTTTGTAGCGCGACATCAGGCGTTTGCAAACGCAGATGTTGTGCTAATACGAATGTTTGACGATTTTCCATTGATTCTTTGGCAATAGAAAAGTGTCAGAAACACCAAAATATGCCCGATTTGCGTGACAAAAATACCTCCGGGAGTAGTTTGAGCGTCGGGCGTTTGGCTTCAGGTGTTTTTGAGTGGAGATGTGAACCCTCTCCATAGAGAATCATTGATTTTTTTCCCCTCCAGCTTTTTATAGCTTCATGCTTCAGGCATATTTGAGCTACAAAACACTCAGAGAAGAGAAGCTGACAAAGGCAGCCTTCATGTTTCTCTAAGGAAAGGTTCTCTTTAGGATTGTATCTGCTATTTCAAGATTAAGCAGTGATGCATTTACACCTGACATGAATAAATATAAAACGTTATTTATCCAAGATGTGCTGTGCAACACTGTTTGTATGCTAGTTATTTGAGCATTTTTTATGTCTCTGTAAAGCTTTGGCCCACTGAGAAGATGTTTGGGCTTGCATCAATCTGTGTTTTGGATATGTGTTGTAAGCAATATTAAATGCATTTTTTTTGTATTTCTTATTTGATATAGCCAGTACCTTGAGAACTACTTGTGGGTGAATTACTTGGCAGAAGTGTCTAGTAAAGCCTACGTGATGTCTATTTGCTGTATGGTGAATGAAAAGTTCCGTGAAAATGTTCCTGCTTGGGAGGTAGGACTTTCATATTTCTGCTTTCAGGGCTTTTATAGTCTTTTAGCCTTTTGAAGAGCAGTAACACCAGAGCAGGCAAGGCAATTTGAAATATGATTGGTAATAATAATCGTAATAATGTATATTCGTTATCAGTAGCATGATGAGAGATGTATGTGTGTGTGTGTATGTATGTATATATATATATATATATATATATATATATATATATATATATACATATATACACACACACAGTATATCACAAAAGTTTTTTGTAAATATTTTATTCTATCTTTTCATGTGACAACACTGAAGAAATGACACTTTGCTACAATGTAAAGCAGTGAGTGTACAGTTTGTATAACAGTGTAAATTTGCTGTCATAATGATGTAATAACTCAACACACAGCCATTAATGTCTAAACCGCTGGCAACAAAAGTGAGTACACCCCTAAGTGAAAATGTCCAAATTGGGCCCAAAGTGTCAATATTTTGTGTGGCCACCGTTATTTTCCAGCACTGCCTTAACCTTCTTGGGCATGGAGTTCACCAGAGCTTCACAGGTTGCTACTGGATTCCTCTTCCACTCCTCCATGATGACATCACGGAGCTGGTGGATGTTAGAGACCTTGCACTCCTCCACCCTCCTTTACTCTCAGCTTTTTTAGCAAGGCAGTGGTCGTCTTGGAGGTGTGTTTGGTCTCTTTATATCATGGAGGAGTGGAAGAGGACTCCAGTGGCAACTCGTGAAGCTCTGGTGAACTCCATGTCCAAGAGGGTTAAGGTAGTGCTGGAAAATAATGGTGGCCACACAAAATATTGACAATTTGGGTCCAATTTGGACATTGTCACTTAGGGGTGTACTCACTTTTGTTGCCAGCAGTTTAGACATTAATGGCTGTGTGTTGAGTTATTTTGAGGGGACAGCAAATTTACACTGTTATACAAGCTGTACACTCACTAATTTACATTGTAGCAAAGTGTAATTTCTTCGGTGTTGTCACATGAAAAGATATATTTTGGAAAAAAAAAAGAAAATATGTAATAGAATATTTACAAAACTGTGAGGGGTGCACTCACTTTTGTGAGATGGTGTGTGTGTGTGTGTGTGTCTGTATAGAGAGACGTTTCTAAGAAAAAGAATAGGCCCCCTGATGCAAGTTCTCTTTCAAAATTAGAAACGTAGAAAAGTGACAGCAGAAAGAGACTGAAAAGTCCATCAAGTCTGCCCATTTATTTATTTTTTATTAACCTTGTTGTCTGACTGTAGATTATGTTTATCCCAAACATGTTTGAAGCCGTGTACTGTTGACTGTCTCACAACCTCTGCTGGTAGTTTATTCCAATCATCAACCACCCTTTCACTAAAATAATACTTTCTAAGATTAGTTTTGAACTTTCCTCCAGTTAGTTTGAGGTCATGTCCCCGTGTTCTTGACTTTGATTCCTTATTGAAAAGACCACCTTCCTGAACCTTATTCACCCCCTTGATGTGTTTAAAAGTTTCAATCATGTCTCCCCTTTCCCTTTCCTCCAGGCTGTGCATATTAAGTTCCTGAAGTTGTTCTCGATATGTTTTATCCCCCAAACCTATCACTATTTTTGTTACAGGTCTCTGAACTCTATCTTATCAATATCTTTTTGTAAGTGAGGCCTCCAGAACTGGACACAGGAGGTCTCACTAAAGATCTATATAGGCGAATCGGAACCTCCTTCCTCCTGCTTGTGATCCCTCTAGTGAATAGAATTCTATTTGCTTTTCCCACTGCCTGATCACACTGTTTGCTCATTTTGCAATCATCTGAGATGAGCACCCCCCAAATATTTTTCTTCTGTAGTGCTGGCCAACACTGTATCCCCAATGCTGTACTTTCTAAGGGGATTCTTATTCCCTAGATGCATTATTTTACATTTAGAAATCTTGAACTGAAGTCTCCACTGCTTTGACCAATCTTCCAGCAATGCCAAATCCTGTTCCATGTTAGACACTTCCATGGATATCAACCCTATTACATACCTTTGTGTCATCAGCAAAAAGACATACCTTTCCCAACAAACCTTTGGGTATATTTTGTATTGTAAAGCGCTGTGAAAACTGTTGGCACTATATAAATACTGTATAATAATAATAATATCACTTACATTAAGGTTAAAGAGAACAGGACCCAATACAGAGCCTTGTGGTACCCCACTAGTGACTGGTCTCTGTTCTGAGTGAACCCCATTTACAACCACACTCTGAGATCTATCCTTTAGCCAACTGCATATCCACTGAACCACCCAAGGGTTAAGTCCTAGGTTGCACAACTTTTGTATTAGATCATTATGTGGAACTGTATCAAATGCCTTGCTGAAATCAAGATACGCTATGTCCACAGCACCGCCCTGGTCCAAAACACTGGTAATATAGTCTTAATAGGTGGCTTGAATTGACATAGCTCTCAAATTTCAAATTTTCAAATTACAAATAGTGGATGCTCTATGACCCAGTTTTGTCCTAACAGATGGGCACCTGCTTTGTAAACATGACCGATTGATTGCCCCTTCTAAATGATTTCTGAGCTGCAAGTTGAAAAGTCAGACAGTAAGATGTATTGATTTAGTTTGTTTCTTCGAGAGAAAACTATGGTGGATGTTGAAATATCTGCAATTCTTTTCTACGATTTTCAGACTTTCAAAAAGAAGCCAGAACATTTCCCCTTCTTCTTCAAGAGTATAATGGAGGCATCAGTGGCAGAAGAATCAAAGAGTGATTACACGTTACAAGAGCGCACAATTCTCCTACTATTTCTGGATCACTGCTTCAACAGCCTAGTAACTGTCTATACATTATATTGAGTTACATGTGTTTTAGTCTACTGTTACAGATGATATATATAATATAGTTTGTTTTATGTGTATATGTATGTATATGCAATTATTATTATTCATAGTACTACTTAGGAGCACACCTCGTAGACCACATTTTAGACATTGTTTTGGTGATATTCAAGCTAGCATAGCCAATATAGTAGCAGATTTCAAGAAATACTTACTGATATATGATTTACCAAGCTCCACTTATTTGTGTACGTTGAAACAAACACCTCATCTGCCTAGATTTTGTCTATGGATTTGCAAAGCAATAACAGTTGTCACCCCACTGAAATGTAGAGAGAGGAATACTTTTAGGAACTAGACATGTTTAAATGTAGCAATGAGCTATTCAATAAAATCTCTTTTCTGCAACAGCTTGTATCCCAACAATGCAAATAGTATGTTGTTGCTGGTGAAGTAGGGCATTTTGTTTCTTTAGAGTCTAAAGGATAAGCTCACCTTTTGAACATTTTACATGTTCCACCCATTTTTAGGGTGTAACGTAATGTTCTCCTGCACCTTCTCCTACTATTCCCCCCCACCTTTGACAGTGGATTGGATTTTCCTCTCCCTGTAGAAGCTGTCACTTTTGAAAAGTAACACAGATGTGCGGAGCTCTGTCCACACAGCCACGTCATTCATTCACAATTACCTGTGAATGAATAAACTACAAGTACTGTTATCCACCGCAGCAGAAGTACTTGTAATTTAAATGAATTGCAGGCACCCTTAGCATGTCCATAGTTCATTCCCACTGCCTACAGCCCTACAATGACAGCCCATACGCAGGTATGGGCAACATAGGCAGTGTGTGCAGGAGTCTGAAATTACACCTGTGATCTGCTGGTTGCGGGTACAGTGCTTTCCAGACTCCTGTTTTAAAAGATAATAATTGCACATTTTTTTTTTACCTGCAAAAAGATGTGCATTTATTATTTTTTATGTGAAGGTGAACATATCCTTTATGCTCTTTGTTACTAGTCTATACCCATAGAGTAGACTAGAGGGGCTAAATGCTGCCAATATGATTGCTACATGTTCTACTACTTTATAAGAATTCAGCTTTAAATAAACCTTATGTGTAAACTATAAATTGTTTTCCTTTAAGATCTCTGCTCTTTTTTAAGTTTCAGACCAGAATATATTGAGATGTCCTATTCTATTTCAGGAGGTTGACTTAATTCGTGAACAAATCCAGCAGCTCATATCACTGCCCATGTGGTCCTGTCTGCAGCCGGTATGCATTCATATGTTTTGGTCATTTATTTAAAAATCGTTTGATAGTGGCAGGGGATGTTAGTAGACTTTTTATGCATTTCAACATGGAATGTATACATGTGGGTAAAAACCTGTACATAAAGTTATTGCAATATACTGACCACTGACATCTAAATTCTAGGCTCGCCTGGAGCAGGAACTAAAAAAGACCCAAAAGCTTAGGAAGTTCTGGAACCTCATTAGAAAGAATGATGAGAAGATGGACCCAAAGGCACAAGAGATGTAAGTAATATATAAAAATTTACAAATCCTGGAAATAGTTCTTTGGTGTTTTGTAACCCTGTCAAGATTTAATTAATTCTAAATGAATACTCTTTCTATAGCATAGAATTTTGTGATTACCATTAACAATAAATAGTACAGTGAGGGAAAGAAGTATTTGATCCCCTGCTCATTTTGTATGTTTGCTCTCTGACAAAGAAATAATCAGTCTATAATTTTAATGGTAGGTTTGTTTTAACAGTAAGAGACAGAATAACAAACAAAAATATCCAGAAAAACGCATTTCAAAAAAGTTATAAATTGATTTGCATTTTAATGAGCAAAATAAGTATTTGATCCCCTATCAATCAGCAAGATTTCTTGCTCTGAGGTGTTTTCTATACAGGTAACAAGCTGAGATTAGGAGCACTCTCTCAAAGGGAGTGCTCCTAATCTCAGCTTGTTACCTGTATAAAAGACACCTGTCCACAGAAGCAATCAATCAATCAGATTCCAATCTTTCCACCATGGTCAATACCAAAGAGCTGTCCAAGGATGTCAGGGACAAGATTGTAGACCTACACAAGGCTGGAATGGGCTACAAGACCATCGCCAAGCAGCTTGGTGAGAGGGTGACAACAGCTGGTGCGATTATTCACAAATGGAAGAAACACAAAATAACTGAAAATCTCCTTCGATCTGGGACTCCATGCAGGATCTCACCTCTTGAAGTTTCAGTGATCATGAGAACGGTGAGGAATCAGCCTACAACTACACGGGAGAATCTTGTCAATGATCTCAAGGCAGCTGGGACCATAGTCATAAAAAAAAACAATTGGTAGCACACTATGCCGTGAAGGAATGAAATCCTGCAGCACCCGCAAGGTCCCCCTGCTCAAGAAAACACATGTACAGGCCCATCTGAAGTTTGCTAATAAACTTCTGAGTGTTGTGGTCAGATGATGCCAAAATTGAGCTCTTTGGCATCAACTCAACTCACCGTATTTAGAGGAGGAGGAATGCTGCCTATGACCCCAAGAACACCAATTCCACCGTCAAACATGGAGGTGGAAACGTTATGCTTTGGGGGTGTTTTTCTGCTGAGGGGACAGGGCAACTTCACTGCGTCAAAGGAACGCATCCTGGAGGGCCAATCCAGTCTCCAGTCCTTAATTCCATAAAAAATATGTGGAGGGAGCTGAAGGTTTGAGTTACCAAACGTCAGCCTCGAAACCTTAATGACTTGGAAAGGATCTGCAAAGAGGAGTGGGACAAAATTCCTCCTGAGATGTGTGCAAACCTGGTGGCCAACTACAAGAAACGTCTGACCTCTGTGATTGCCAACAAGGGTTTTACCACCAAGTACTAAGTCATGTTTTGCAAAGGGGTCAATTATTATTTCACTCATTAAAATCCAAATCAGGGGATCAAATACTTCTTTCCCTCACTGTATATGATTAGTAAAAAGTGACTGGAGCTTCCAGAGTCCTTTTTGTTTCTACTTGTGTATTGACTTCAGTGTCCTATCTCTCTTGATCTCTGCAGGGCCAAGCAGGAAAGAATATTTCTGAGGAAGCTTATACAGAAGTTCTTGTCTGTGCTCGTATCAATTCAAGCAACAGGTAACTCCCAACTTTTTAAGGCAATAAAATGAGTTTCTGGGCTGAACTGGATGACGTGTGTGTGTGACCAGCTTTTAAAGCGTTTTTCAGGACAAAATAAAAAAAAGTAAAACATGTACAATACATGCACATTTTCCTATGTTCTACCCCTTTAACCCTTTTGCTGTCACCCAGGTAAGGCTTACATCAGCAGCAGCGGTGGCATTTACACACACGAAGGAATGAGTGTGCATTTTCTCAGCTTACTTTTGGCCTTCTGTTGGAAATGATTCAGGTGGCTCCAAAATTAGGTCACTTTCACGGGCCCAGGAACAAACAATCTCCTGCCATGTATCTGGGGGCCCACTGTCCCACCTGTTGGCCTGGTTCAGGCACTGTAGGGGTGTCGCTCTGTAGAGTGGAGGGAGCTCTGCGAAAACCTGTTTGCTCATTCTCCTTCTGGTAAAAGAACCTGAAAGTGGCATGTGTTGCTTAACTGTCCTTTTCCTTGCTGCTGTGCTAAAAAAAAAAAAACACCATAAAAACGTTTTAAAACATTTCCCCACGTACCAACACATATGTAAATGCATGCATTGGGTGCAGCTACTTAAGAAAATGATGATTGTGCTACATGTTGCATATCAATGTGCACACCAGAGTCGGCAGCAATAATTATAAGGTCATTCATTGTTAAACACTAAAGTGTTGATTTACTAAAACTGGAGAGTACAAAATCTGGTTCAGCTGTGCATGATAGCCAATCCGCTTCTAACTTCAGCTTGTTTGGTTAAGCTTTGACAATAATCTGAAAGCTGATTGGTTTTTATGCAGAGCTGCACCAGATTTTGCCCTCTCCAGTTTTAGTGAATCAGCCCCTACGAGTCAATTCACATTACTGTGCAGCCCAAACTACTGCTGCCTGTACAGTGTTTAGGGCTGTTAGTTTTATCACATTGCAAAGCTCCCTTTTTTGACAGGACTTTATATGAAGTGTACAAAGTGACACTTTATTCATGTCACTGCACAACAGCATGGTGTGCTGCTCTTGGTGGCAGGCCATGCAGAGAGGTGTGATATTAGGCACACATGTTGCATAATATTGCATAGCTCTGAAACACTACATTCTAGTCTTGACATGACACATGGGGAGATTTACTAAAACCGGTGCACACAGAATCTGGTGCAGCTGTGCATAGTAACCAATTGGCTTCTAACTTCAGCTTGTTCAGTTAAGCTTTGAAAATAAAACCTAGAAGCTGATTGGTTACTATGCACAGCTGCAACAGATCCTGTGTGCACCAGTAAATCTCCCCCCACAGAAAATTATTGTTTTCCAAGTCATCTTCCAGGACGGCTTACAGAGAGAGAGGCTCCTCCCACCTAACAGGAAACACATGATCCACATTATAAAAAGACTGCTCACCAGTAGTACCTCAGTATATGTGTTTCCTCCGGCCTGACAAGAACTCTAAAGAAGTTTGTTATTCTTATGATAACATTGTGGTTCATGCCTCATATGCGATCTAATATATTATCTCTGAGGCTACATTTCCAATGTTGCGACCCAAAGGTTTGGTGATTTGGAGTGCGGCTTTTGATCTATCTTCAGTCTCTGGATTTGGGTTGCATCAGAGATTGCATCTCTATGGTTAAAGGACCCTTTCTTGGGTCGCTGTAGCCTTGAATCGCATAGGTTGAAACAATTGCCATTTGAAATCTATGGGCTGTGACTTGTCATGCGACTTTATGTTCGGGGTCGCATGGCGAGTCGCACTAGTAGTAACTGAGCTGGAAGTTTAGCCTTCATTGGTATAGATGGCTGTATGAATTGGAAGGCTTTTACCGGACCTTTACATTTGTCCTAATGCATTAAGGTTCATACACAGCAAGGGTATCTTCATGCAATTTCTAAAGACATGCCATACGAACATAGCCATTTTGTCCTGTGCTGGTATAGTCTCCAGTGGAGACTGTAAGCAGGAAGCAGGTCTGAGACACCTGCAGACTCTGACCCGGGGTCGCATGGCAAGTCGCACTAGTAGTAACTGAGCTG
>BLSH010421709.1:1653067-1672778 GCA_018402905.1 Glandirana rugosa
GGTGTCCTCGGTGTCGGTTTTTTGGTGTTATGTGATACGGTTGTTATATATTTGGAGAGAGGAACCCGTGGTCGGGTGGTCCTCTGAGGGACTGGTGCTGGTTTTGTGGGCTGTCGGACAGGGTATTGTTGTGATGTCGTCTTGGTGGACTAGACTCCTGCCTACCGAAGGAGAAGGGGTGACTGAATGGGTGGAGGTGACTTCAGTGAAAAAATCAGGGGTCAGGAGGGGGTTGGTTGAGGGCTTTTTCTTTTGAGTGCCCTCTCCAACATCCCCTCCTGCGAGGTTTGACAGGTTAAAGATTTTTACAGTTTCCGGTATTTTTGGTTTTGTGATGTTGTTTTTGGAGCGTCCTCCCCTACAACCTCTCCCGTGAGTTTTCTTTTTCGGGAGTTGGTTGGGGGAGGACTGGGGACTAAAAAAGTGACTTCAGTGGAGGTGGGTAAGTCAGTGGGGAAGAGGAAGCCATCCGTCCTCAGATCAGGTGGTTCTGCTGTAGTGTTGTTATGGGACAGGCTGTCGGGTGTTTTGGTCGTGGTCAGGGAGTCTCCTGGTGGGCTGGTGCCCAAGGAGAGAGGTTTATATATTGTTGGCATAGTGTATTGTGGTTTTTTGGCTGTGGCTCCTGTGGTTCTTAATGTCATATCCGTGGACGGTGTATGATCCACAGTGTCAGACAGCTGGGTGGTGTTGGTATTGGGTGGTCTGTTGTAGAATGTGTTTAGGTCAGTGAGCAGTTGGTGATTTTGCTTACAGGTTTCTGACCACTTTCCACTCCCAACATAAAAAAATGGAGAAAATCTTGTCCAAACATTGGGGTATCCTTCAGACTGACCCACACCTGGGCACCATCTTACCCACACGCCCCAGATGTACATACAGGAAAGCCCCTAGCCTCAAAAACAAGATAGCTCCTAGCAAAATCAGACCCTCAGGCCCACCACCCAGCCAACTGCACTTGGTCCCCCTGCTAGGCATGTACCAATGTAGAAAGGCTCTGTGCAAGACTTGCCAGTATGTAAAACATGGCCGAAAATCCTTCACCTACAAAAACAACACGTACCACTTGGAGGGCTTTTACAATTGTTCATCCGACTATGTCGTATGTGCCCTGACCTGTCCATGTGGCCTAATATACGTTGGCCGCACCATCTGTCCACTCCGCCAACGTTTTGGCAAACACAGGAGGCTCATCGAAGGTGGGAAAGATATCCACAGTGTGCCTCGTCATTTTGCTGAGTTCCACCAAAAATCTACTGATGGCCTTGAGGTCTGGGTTGTGGAACAGATTTCCGGTTCTCTCTCTGGAGCAGAGGGTTTTCAGAAGCTCTGCGCCAGAGAGACCTTCTGGATTTATACCCTGGATGCACTCTCGCCTGGGGGCCTTAATGAAACTATTGAAATTGCAACCATACTGTGAACCAACATATCAGTTCCTTGGCTAACTTTTTTCCATTTCCATCTAGGTGTTTGTGCACTTTTTGTCCTCATTGGGGGTGGAGGGTCTGCTGGATAAGTAAGTAATCACACATACCTGTACTGGCTCCATTACTCTATGTTTCATCAACACCCATTGATCTCTGGTTAACAGACACCTCATATGCCTTATACAGGGTCTCATACATACACATCCCTTACTAGCGAAACCAGATACCTACATATCACTAGTCACACATACCATTACCATTGTCCATCTACATACTCCCACTCCACTGAGATTGTTTAATGTTGAACACACCAACATATAGCACTTTACTGTTCTCCCACATACCCATGAGTTGACCTTTGTATTTCCTTTTTGTATTCCCTATCCTAATATATAAACGATACATATATATCTTTTCAGTGCACCACGGGTTGTCCAACTACCTCTAAGAACTATTCATTATTGCAAATAATACATATATAAAATATATATATACATGTCATTTATTATTGCTATATATTCGCTTTACAATTCATATTCCATATTTTACATTCAATACCTTTCAGACCAATTTTATTACATTTTTACATGTCTTACCTCATACATAATTCGTATTTGCTGAATGTTTATAAAATATGTCTAATATGTATCTAGCAATTACCTATGCATATAACCTCTCCTTTTATTTACTATATATTATAGTATCTAGCAATTACCTATGCATGTAACCTCTCCTTTTATTTACTATATATTATTAATTTTACGTCCCCCTCCTTTATTTTAACTTCGAGATACAAAGCATATTTTCTTTGATTGTTTTTCAGTACTTATCAGGGTACCATCAGCTTTTTTAATGTGTTCTTTTAATGTGCTATATTTAAACCTGTATTGCACAATCCATATTGTTTTTACCATGTTATACCTATGTTCAGCCGCTAGATGGCATCCCCAGGCCCCTTCTTCCTTTCCCCCCCCCCCCTCCCCCCCTTTTCCCACATATAGCAGTGAGCTCTTCTCCCGTCACTCTACTGCCTGATGAAAGAGTGCGCCTGCTCCACACATCGCAGGCCTGCAGACTCTGAAACGCGTCGCACACCAGTGACGCGGGACGCTGTGCGCGCGGATCCTGGGATTTCCTCACCATCTCTACTGCCACGAGGGGAACTACACAGAAACGACCGCAGGCGGTCGCCCCGATCGATGGACTTCCCTCCCACGGACGACCAGCACACAGAGACCCGCAGAAAATAGACACTGCTATCCACATATGTCTATCCACAGACAAAAGTGCGGACACGCTCTCCTAGGATTTCCAATCTGTGAGTGTAATCATCCTGTGCATATTTTATTGTAATAAAACTTTCTGCATTTAGAGGCGCCTTCTCTTTGTTTATTGTATCCCTCACTCCATAGAGGTGAATGGAGCGTCCGATCAGGTCTGCCTGAAAAACGGACAGGTGGACTTGATCAGACAGCACGTGTGAAAGGGGCCTCACTTTGCATTTTTGGATGGCACGGCAAACTTTGTTCACACAGTGATTTTTTTTGGAGGTATTCCATGATTTCCATCAGAAATTATGCCCGTTTTTAATGCAGTGACGTATGAGAACCAGAAGATCACAGGCATCCAATATCGCGTTACGGCCTTGTCCCTTGCACACAGAGATTTCTCCATATTCTCGCAATCTTTTGATATTATGTACTCTACTGTAGATGATAATATATTTAACAACTTAGCAGTTTTATGTTGAGGAACATTATTCTGAAATTGTTCAACAATTTTTAGAGACAGCTTTTCTCAGATGGGTGAACCTGTACCCACTCTCTCTAATATGTCCTTTTTATACCCAATCATGCTACTGACCTGTTGCAAAATATTCTTCCAGTTCTTCCTTGTTAGTACCACTTACTTCGTCAGCTTTTTGTTGTCCTTTCCCAACTTTTTTGAGACGTGTTGCTGCTATCCGTTTACAAAATTACATCTTTATTCTTAAATTGGTACACTTTCTCAGTTTGAACATTTGATATGTGTTCTATTTTCGGGGGAGGTGCATACGCGGAGCTGCGGAACATGGCTGTGTGATCTCCATGCCAACTGAACACATATCGTGGCATAGCGGGCTCTCTACCTCTGCATCTGCTCCCGTTCCTACAGCCGGAATCCCCCCGTTGCCTGAGCTTTCTTCGGGTATGCATAAAAACTACAAGTCCAAGCTGAAACAGAAGTCTTCCCCCACTGTGAAAACGGCCAAGATGGCACCGGAGCCTCCGGCACCTGACGAGACCATGCGGCTCTCATCCTTTGACAAATTTGTTTAACCGGATGACAGTCTGCAGCAATTCCCCTCAGGACTGGTAAGCCCGCAGGTTCCCTCTACAGACGCTATGCTCCAAAATTCCGCTCCATTGTCAGAGGGGAAATTGCCACAGCTTCCCCCAAACTCTCCTCAGACCTGGCCAAAGGCTTAAAGGAGCTTGGGCACTGCACACCAACCAGCTGGAAAACCGCATGAACCTCACTACCGCTGTGCTGGAGGGGCATGAACAAGAGGTGGACAATATCCAGGCTGCATTAGACCAGCTCCGGGATAAACTGGAAGACGCTGAGAACCGCTCCCGGAGAGACAACCTCCGTCTTCATGGCCTATCAGAGGTGATCGCGGACCTCCAGGGCACAACTACTGCCTTTTTTCAGAAACTGGCTCCTGAAATCCCACTGGAACGTCTGGAACTTGACCGTATCCACCATGCATTAACCGCTAAACAGCCTGACAGGTCCCCCGAGCGATGTCTTTATAAAGTTCCATTCCTTTCGCAAAAAGGAAAGACTGCTGAAGGCTGCCCGTGATCAATGGGAACTCACTCCAGCTGTTTGCCGACCTGTCACCAATCACTATTGCCAAATGGCGAAATTTAAAACCGTATCTGCAAACCCTACAATCTCGTGGTATAAAATACAGATGGGGATTTCCGTTCAAGATGTCCTTCTCCCATCAACAACGTCAGTTCCATGCAGCTACCTCGGCAGAGCTCCATCGCCACTTTCAAGACTTGAATTTCCACCTCCCGCCATCGCAAGGTTCCACATCCTCACCGATCCAGCAGCCTCGCTCTTCACAGCCACAGACATCCCGGGCTTCTCCATCTCACAAGTCATCCCAACGCTGTTCCTAGGCTCTACGTCTCTGCAGGCTCAACTCTTTCATGAAGTTACCCCTGGCTGAGTATACATCTTTGAAGCTTTTTCTTGTCCTACCACCTACCTGTGGGCTTTGTGATGACTCCCACTGAATTGATTAGTAACCCAGTCTGATACCCAGTCATCTTCCTCCCCTTTTTTTTTTTTTTTTGGCTTTGCTTGTTATTTTATGCCGTGTTTGCAGACGGGGTTGTCATTTATATACTGAACATGACCTACTTGGGACTTTTGTACTCTTTTATAGAGTACCAGGGAAATTTATACATCCCAGTTGGCTTCAGACTCCAGAACTCTCAACCCCCCAACCTAAATGTTCATACCAGACAGGGGGCAAATCAGCAATTCTTTCTGACAGCCGCTTATCCATTATGAGTCCAGTCATAGTTTTTTTTTGTTTGTTTTTGTTTGTTACCACTTGCATTGAACTTTTGGCGCCGCCTGCTTGGTCCCTCTCTTCCCTACTTCCAGGTGCCAATGCATAGGGCCGTTGCTGCTGCTATAACCCCAACCTGTAATGTTCAAATAGATTTTCTACTGTATACATATAAACTTTTTTATCCCTTTGTATTGGGTACCTGGAAGGGTCCAAGCAGTAGTGAGTGCTCTTGGGACTATTACTTGGTTTGAGTTCCGTTACTAGAAACTAGTAGATATAGTTTGCCCATATTTGCATAACAGTTTATCATGTTACATTACTAATGTTGCAATTCATTATTGTCGATTAAGGAGATAAAAAGTAAAAAAAAATAAATCAAAGGACTACTTTGAGTTCAACACAGGGTCAGTTTCATCTCCTGTTACCCTATGGGAGGCTTATAAGTCAGTCTTAAGTCTTATGGTACGTGAAGGCTAATAAGCCCGATACCATGCTGGCGAGGCGGCTTCGAACCTTTTGTGCTGAAACACTCCCCCAACACCCTGAGGACTAGACACAATGTTCTCACCAGCAACCCTGCTTGGGTACTAGAGGAGTTTAGACACTGCCTAGCCTCCCTGTATGCTGCACCTGAGCAGGCAAATGGCCACGATATAACTCCCTTCTTAGGCCTACCCCTGTGAAAACTTTCCCTGGCCCATAGAAAACTTATGGATCGCGCCATCTCCGAATCTGAAATCAGTGCATCAAAGACTTAAAATTAGGCAAAAGACCTGGCCCTGATGGATAGTCTGTGCTTTTTTATAAAAAGCTTGCAGAAGTTATAACTATACATTTAGCAACCTTGTACAATGATGTTCGAGAGGGAGATGCTTTTTCTTCTTCCTAGCTGACTGTGAATATTGTTATGCTTCCTAAACCAGATAAGGACTTGCACACTTGTGCGATGTGAGTCATCATTTCCCATGAGTCAGTGGCCATCCCTGAACTGTAAAATCACGTTATTTCCAGACAGGAAATGATGCGATTTTGTGGGGGAGAGACATGTTATCTATGTTGCCATAACAACGGGGCAGGACCTTCCTCCGTCGCCGCCTGTTTTTTATGGCAACGAGACATACACTTGAGATTGAGGAAGAGACTTGAGGAGGGTGCGAGTGGGCCTCACATGCCCACAGCTAAGATGGGAACTCCCAGTAAAGGAAAATCAGCAATGTAAGTAGAAAATATATAGGAAGACTACCCGGATTTAAATTTATTCTAGCCATGGAGCCCTTGGCGGAGGCAATCCGCAGTAGTCCAGACGTGAAGGTTGTGGATGTTGCAGGAACTTCCCATAAGGTTTCCTTGTTTGCGGATGACATTTTACCGTCTCTGACATCCCCTCGTCTTTCTCTACCCAACTTGCCGAAGATCCTGGAGTCCTTTGCCCATCTCTCTGGACTTCATGTTAATCCTGCAAAATCTAGGGCGCTGTCGGTTTCCCTTACACTGCAGACCCAGGATGCCTTGCGACGCTCCTTCCCATTTCAATGGCTTGACTCTCTCCCGTACCTGGGGATTAGGTTGACCCCCTACATATATGAGGGCCTATATCAAGGCAACTTCCCTCCTCTATTTCAAACATTATCAAACCTATTGCTGTCCGTAAATCCTCCTTCCATTGTCATGGTTCGGTAGGATTAACGCCGTTAGGATGACTTGCCTACCCAAATTGCTATACGCTTTCCGTGTCCTACCGATTCCGGTACCCCTTCATATACTCCATATCCACCAATGGAAATTACTAAATTTTATTTGGGAATCTTCCCACCCATGGATCAATAAGCAAATCCTGTTTACTCGCAGGATTAATGGAGGCCTCTTGGTCCCTAAAACCTCAGAGGTGCAGGAGAGAGGGACAGTGCGTGTCCCTCTTCTGCCTCTCCACGGCATTCAATCTGCATGTGTAAGACCGATCCCATGGGATATATATATAGGACGGAAAGAATGTTTGACACACCTTGGTCGGATTGATTATATGACTGTTTAACACTCTCAGGCCCCAAAACGACAAGACCTTGTCTTTCATCCCTAATATGTTGTGTCAGTCCTTCAATTTCCCCTGGTGCTGAGCCTCCCCTACCATCTACATGTGGGTGATCTAATTGGTCCAATTTAGCTAATTATCAGGTCACCTGTTGTCTCTCCTCTATGGTCATATTTGCTGCACTGGTTTGTCATCTATATGAAGCAAGCTACATACCTGTACCTACTGTTAAATTGATCCTTCAGATATCCGTATTCACTTCATACAGCACCTATAAGTCTCCTGAAGAAGCCCCACCCAGGGTGAAACATGTAGAGCATGAGCAGCTGGACAGTTGTATGATATTAATGGATTAACAGTAAAACATGTTTTTTTAATATGTATAAATAACATTTATGGATTTTTATAAAATAATTGAAAATAACGTCTTTACTAGGCACTTTTTAAAGCCCTATATTTCCAGTCGAATCTTTTGTGTATCGCATGAACAATATTATGGTCAATGAAAGATTAACAGCTATACTTTCAGACTCCCATGACCAGTCTGGCAACCCTGGATATCTCACGCCCACCCTTCACGCTTTGACCAAACGCTATTGTCACTGTGATATGTTTAGGCACATTGACCTCTGAGACCACTCCTCTTTTCTTCTTACTACTTTTCTTTTTTCTGCGTTGTCACCTATTTTCCTCTTTGGCCAAAGAGGTCTTCCTCACACTATACCTTTCTCAGCACCTCAATGGACTGATACTTCCAATTTAACAGCCAAGAGCGTGTCATAATTCTGCGTCTCTTTATAGTTTTGTGGCTAGATCGTTTCTGAGACTTCTGTTAGTTTTTTGTTATTGTTTCTACCGATCGTATGCCTCTTTGAGAAATGCTAAAATAATACTTCAGTACTGCAATCCAGTTCACCAGTTGTAATGACCTGACTGTAAGTGGTTTTCACTTCTTATTGGATTTGTATTTCATATTCTGTTATAAATATCGGTCATCACAGCTTGTCTGTCAACTTTGTATACCTATGTTATCTGCTAATAAAACCTTTTGTAAAAAATATGTTTTCTATTTTGAAAAAATATAGGTTTATGATACTTGCAAATCATTGCATTCTGTTTTTTATGTAGATTTTACACAGCGTCCCAACTTTTTTGGAATTGGGGTTGAACGTTGCCTAATGAAGTTACCATAAATTTCCAATATTTATAAATCCCGGAGGAAGCCAGCTTTGCAAGGATTGTGTTCTTACTGTTTTACATCTCAGAACTCGCATCTTTCGATCACAATGGAAGATGGGGAAGGAGAAGAATTTATTGAATTTTAATTAGGAGTGATCCAAGGTTGGGGGTTGAGATGTCAACAATCACCAATGATGAGGGATTGTTTTGGGGGGAGTTAAAGTGTTTTTGTTAACCTAAAAAAAAAAAAAAAAAAAAAAAAGATCCTGTTCCCTTAAAGCATGTTATACATGTGTCATTTGGCCCCCTGTATCCCCTTAAATACCTGGCTGATCCTGGCAGTTTCTACTTTCCCCTCCGTACACTGACTTTCATGTGGCTTCCATGGACAAATTTCAAAGGCCAGGCAAACCTTATTTTTTTTTAACCACTTCAATACCAGTATGTATCTTCATTTCTAAAAAAAAAAAAAATGGTGGCAAAAATATGATCACCTTGAAGTGCCCACTGTCCTGGCATGTTTTATTTAATATGTTTTATACTGCACAGTAGAGAAAACATTGTTTCTCAATTTTTTGGCTGTTTTCTATTCATTTTAGATAGTAAAGCATAAAAAACAAGCGGGTATTAAATAGAACGAAAAGAAAGCTCTATCTGTTAAAAAAATATATATATAATCATTTGGACTTAGTGTTTATATGACTGAGTAATTCAGTCAGCCTGGTAATTAAGCAGGTGTAACATGCTTGTATTGAGGCGGTTCAGATATACTCTTCTTAACCTCCAGCCTCCGTGTCCACTTCTCACCAGCATGCATGAGTATCAGCTGCAGCAGCATGTTAATGCTCAGGACAGCATTCTGATGGTAACATTGGAATAATATGCCTGCACAATGAGCGTAGACACAATTGCTTATATAGAGAGAGGGGAATTATGGCACAAGGATGACAAACCCTAGAGGTGTTTATTAGCTCAACATTAGAAGTCCATAAAATAATTTAAAAGTCCATTTAGTCCATACAGGAAGCACCAACACTTTAGGCAGCTTGTTCTTTAGAGTTAGAAGCAAGACTCTATGCCATGCTGTGCAAACAATGAAAATAAAAAAAAATACAAGCGCCATCTAAGTGTAGTGGTTTAACCACACCGAATTTATTGTGTCTGAGGAAGGAGCACGCATGCTTTGCAAACGTGTAGCCACTCCCAAGCCGCATCATTGTTGACATCACGTCTACCTCCGTGCTATACCCAGAAGCCTGTATTCCCCGGCCGGGGGCTTTCCACAGGGACCCATGGTGCTCTCTCTTCTTATCACAGCCAGAGCATATGAACTGGACACCCGGTAGTTGAGGGCAGATGAGCTCTACCCCTGTACTGTTCCTGTGAGTTGCTTGATTTTAGCACAATAAATTCAGTGTGATTAAACCACTACACATAAATGACACTTTTTTTTTATTTTTCATTGTTTACAACCGCTTATATTCTGCACATGTGACAGCGTAGGACAGCAATCTGGAAATGGGGACAGAGCGTTGTTACCTCATAACAGGAACTGGCTGCACGGTGACTTTGGTTGGATTACCTTAACGAGTTAAACACTATATGAGTTTTTACTGGTTGGGTTTACATCTACTTTGAATATTGTCTTTAGTACTTCCAGCTGGTCATTGTAATAAATGCACTAACCTTGGGCACAGCAGAATCTAGAATTTGTCATCAATATGGGGAATGTATAGCCCGGATTATTTAGGTTGATTTTTCCAACCAATATTTTGCCTCTGGGGCAGACCATAATATTTAGGTATACAGGTATGTTATTGGATGCTAAAATGTGGTTTCTTTTTATTTTGCAGGTCCTGTCTCCTTGGAAAAAATCCACTATTGTGAGCGCTTTATAGAACTTATGATTGATTTAGAGGTACTTTTTTGTTGTTTTCGAAATACTATTTCTTAATTGCACATCAGAGGACACGAGGCGTTGTCATATTATAACTACCCAGGTTATGCTGCCACCTTTAGTCGAATGGACACTGAGCAAAGAAAGGTAGAATTCCCTGCCCAGCTATTACCCCAACCCCAGCTCAGCTAAGCTTCAGTTTGCTAGTGGGCTTAGGTGATGGATATCTCTCTGAAGATTCTTTTCAGTAGGCGCTAGACTTTTGGTTTCATGGCCTGTTCTGCAGACCCCATCTGGGGAATGGAAAGACTTAATTCGGATCAGTCACCTACGACCCTGAGGCCAAGAGGGGACGGTATCTGGACCCTGCATGCAAGTGGGAGGGACCGCCTTAAAGGTTGCCGTTGGTTGTGTTGGATTTTGTGGGCAGCAATCTCTGGGGTACTTAATATCCAGTGACTTTGCTGGCAGGGTGATTTACAGGTCCAGGGCAGTGTGGGGGAAGTCGGGTCCCTAATAGCACTGCAAAGTGCGCCTACTGTGAGGGCTGAAAATTGGGCCTCTGGCTCTGCAGCCGTGCTTTTCTATGGAACATCTATGGCCGCCCCCTAGTGTTCCTGCAGGTGCCATATTGGGTTCTTTGAATGATGGACACACATGCAAATGGCAGCTCAGCAGTCCTACATAGCTTCAGCACAGCTACAGAACAGCAGCCTTTATCAGCATCACTGCTGCCTCCTCAAGTAATGGGATACTTGTTGCAACTGGGTGACTTGCCACATAGGTGTCTGATGTTGGCAGACACTCCTCTCAGCTGGGTGGCCACTCCCATTACTAGGGTTACAGGCCTTTTGACTATAGGCAAACCGTGGCATTTGCAGTTGGTTGGGCTCCTAAATTCATCCATTAGGTAGGGAAGACCCCCTTCATAGTTTGTCATGTAATGGCTCCTCCAAGGGTGAGCTTAGTTCTGAATTTCTGCCCTTTTGTGTCTCTTCTGTTTTAAGGGTACAATCCTCTGGTTGTTTTGTGTCTAGGGATGAATTTTCAGCAGCCATTTCTGGTTTGTGTGACCAGCTCCCTGGGTCCTCATTGGAATGCCTAGAATTTGAATGTGGGTGCTCTCCTTTCCCTCCCCCTCTTTTTGTGGAAGGATGAGGTGTCAGATGAACATCTTCTGGATGAGGGTGAAGCCGTTGAGGATCAGGAATCCTCTTTTGATGAGTCTTCTCAGGAGAAGTCTCGATGTCCGGGGCTGTCTCAGATGCAAAAGACCATAGTTGGCCTTTCTGGCGGACTTGGTGCGAATAATTTTGGAGTTACTATTTCCGGAGTCCTTTTCTCTCAAAGGCACTGAATTTGGATCCTGACGGCTGCCCAAATCTTTTCCTGTACATCCTCCCTTGCAGGAAGTGATATATGTGAATTGGGATCACCCAGAGAAGGTGTTTCCACCCCAAAGTGATTAGTGCAGCAGCACCCCATGGAGGAGGAATACAATATATGGGGTCCTCTGGCTGAACTTACTCAGTGAATGAGGCCCCAGTCTTAAAAGATTCCACAGATAAGAAGCCGGAGGCCCAGTTATAGGTTTCTTTCTTTCTGGTTAGAGCAGCTTTGCAGCTGGCAGTGGTAGTTTGCAAAGCCTTCAAACTTTGGGCAAAGGATATGCTTCATTCCAGGGAATGAGACCCAGGGGATCCTGCCATTTGGCGGTTCTTGGAAGATTTTCCAAGGTCTTTGAGTTTCTCAGTGGATGCCTTGGTAAACTCCATGCAACAGTTATTTCAGTTGGGCTCCATGTCTGTTCATATGAAAATGATCTTTTAGCTCAAATGCTGAACGACAGAACTTCTTTGCAAACAACTTGACAGGCTGTCCTTTCAGGCCACTCATATGTCTGGTTTGTCCTTGGATGCCTTCATCCAACAATTTAGTATGGGTAAAAGCATGCTCCTAGCTGTTAGGAAAGAGGCGAAGGTGACAGGTCAGAAAACACTACCTTCTTCATAATCCAAAAAGCATTTTTTTTTTTTAAGCATCAAGCCCTCTGGCTTTAAGCAGAAGCCTCTGTCCCAGTTTCTTAAGAGGAGCAGGACCCCCAAGTACTCTGGGTTGAGAGGCAAGTCCTCTTCCTCAGTGAAGGGAAGCCCCCACTCATGCTGTTGGGGGGGGGGGGGGAAGGGCCTACTGGCCTTTATGGCCATATGGACTTGTGAAGTCAAAAATCACTGTCTGCTGCGTGATATCCAGAGCTTTCAAGCTAGAGTTTTGCGGCTCTCCCCTCCATTTTTGCTTTGGAGCGGTTTTCTTTGCAGCTCTGGAAAACCTGTGTCATCTGTATGCTGCAAGGCGAGCAGTCTCTCGGCTGCTATCTTTCCTATTCTGGACATCAGGGGGCTTCACCACATAAAACCATAGGTAGGTAGGGGAAAAGGATTGTGTGCATGTGCTGGCTCCGCCTCTTGTGATGTCAAGCCGGTGGGATGAGTTAATGGGAGTTTGGGCATGAGGAAACATGCCCAGCTGCCAAGTACAGCACAAACACACAGGCAATCGTTGGCAACTACAGTGGCAAGAAAAAGTATGGGAACTCCTTGCCATAAAATAGTTTTTCCCCTTGATGATGGCAAGTGAGCCAGGCCCTAAGGCAGCAAAGCAAGCCCAAATCGTGACATTTCCTCCACCATACTTCACTGATGGGATGATGTTTTGATGTTGGTAAGCTGTATCCCTTTTGCCCCATACATAGTTAGTTAGTGCTAAGTATTCTTCCCGAACAATTCAACTTTTGTTTCATTAGTCCAAAAACATTTTTCCAGTAGCGCTGTAGTTTGCCAAGGTGCTCTTTGGCTAACTTCAAGCTCACAGCAATTTTTTTTTTCCTGGAGAGAAGTGGCTTCCTCCATGGCGTTTTGCTATGGACACCCTACCCATGAACAGGGATGTTTGCCAATTGTTGCAGAAGATGAATTTACCCTGGACACTGTTCTCTCGTAAATACTACAATCTCTCACATCTTCAATCTCTCTTTTTTTCTGGCATCTTCCCCAATTCTCTAAAACATGCATTTTTCACCCCCATACTACACCATACAAAAATTTACTAACCGACATAACCAAAAATAAAACAATAAGTGAGGGCACCAAGGTCACAGCGACTAGCATGCAAGGTGACTCCACAAACCTTGTATACCATGTATAAAACAAACCGAGTGCAGCGCTAAGAACGTAAAAAGTACCTCCCAAAAGTGATCTAGAGCAAGTAATATGCAAAACTGATATACAAACCTTGGCCTCTGTCACAGTGCTCTTCATTGGTCCTCATCCTACCTATTCCACCACACCTTCAATGTCACTTACAATTCTACCTCTTTCTCTCCTCTTTCTTTTTCTGTCTGGGTCCCCCAGGGTTCTGTAGCCAATGGCCCCTTAGGGGTGGCTGGTTTATGTGGTTCACCTGCTCACAACTGCCCTCATTCACACTCCCATCCGGAGTCAGAAAACAGGCTTGCTCTTTGTTTTTGTTCTTATTTCGGGATTGAACTTGGATAGGGATTGGGGTGGTTTTGGGATGCCCAAAATTCAAACAGTTGTGTACACGGGACCACTATATACATTCTCCAGCATATACACTTCTCAGACTTCGCTCCAGCACACCTCTTGCTTCTCTGATAACTCCTAATTCCTCTCTCCTGCACACTTCTTGCTACTCTGATGGTGAGGCCTGGAAGGAATTTTACCAGCCTCCAAACAAACTTGCACGGCCTAGCTAGAACATGTGAGACCTGATGTAAATTTATCAAGTCTCCGGACCACCCTTTGTGGGTATAGGGTTTTACCTACTCTCCACAAAAATTTACTCCTAAGCACCTACCTTTGGTAGCGGGCGCTACAGTTATATTTTTGGACCTTTCCTATACACCCAAATGTATCTCTCTACCCCTCAGCTCACTCCATCAGTCTCCTCACCCATCCCTAATTTACTAATAGACATAACCAAGAATAAAGCAATAAGTGAGGGCACCAAGGTCCCAGCGACTACCACGCAAGGTGACTCCACAAACCTTGTATACCAAATATAAAGCAAACCAAGTGCAGTGCTAAGAACGTAAAATGTACCTCCCGAAAGTGATCTACAGCAAGTAATATGCAAAACTGATATACAAACCTTGGTCTCTGTGACAGTGCTCTTCATTGGTCCTCATTCTACCTATTCCACCACACCTTCAGTGTCACAATTCTACCTCTTCCTCTCCTCTTTCTTTTTCTGTCTGGGTCCCCCAGGGTTCTGTTTTTGGACCTTTCCTATCCTTAATCTATACTTCCACTCTGGGTCAGCTGATCCTCCCATGGCTTCCAATATAATTTTTATGCTGATGACACCCAACTGTATCTCTCTACTCCCCCAGCTAACTCCATCAGTCTCCACACATATCACTAATTTACTAACATACATAACCAAAAATAAAACAATAAGTGAGGGCACCAAGGTCTCAGCGACTAGGACGCAAGATGGCTCCTCAAACCTTGTATACCAAATATAAAGCAAACACTGTGCAGTGCTAAGAATGTAAAAGGTACCTCCCAAAAGTTATCTAGAGCAAGTAATATGCAAAACTGATTTACAAACCTATAACATATAAAACATACAATTTGTGATCAGTAATAATGCTCTAAAATGAAATTAAAAAGTCCAATATGTGAGAAAATTACATCTTTTGTCATTTTAGAGAATTATTACTGACCAAAATTGTATATTTTATATGTTATAATTTTGTATACTAGTATTGTATATTAGTTTTGCATGTTACTTACTCTAGATCACTTCTGGGGGGTACTTATTATGTTGTTGTGCTGCACTCTGTTTGCTTTACTAACAGACATAACAGTCTGGATGTTGCACTTCCTCAAACTCTATCCAAAACCAAGCTCATAATATTTCCTCCCCCATGTGGCCCTTCCCCTGACTTCTCTGTCAAGATCGATGGCACAACTATGAACCTGTCCCCGCAACAACTTACAAAGCCATCCACAACTCTTTCCCCAGCTACATCAATAAACTAGTCTAAAAATTCCAACCAAATTATCTTTGTTCATCCCAAGGCCTCCTGCTCTCTAGCTCCCTTGTCGCCTCATTCCAGCCTCGCCTTCAGAATTTCTCCTGAGCCTCTCCCATCCTATGGAATTCCATACCTTAATCTGTCACTCTGTCTCTGTCCTAACTAGATCTAACTCTGTCCACTTCTAGGCGATCCCTGAAAACCCTTCTCTTTAGAAAAGCCTATCCTGCCTCCATCTAACAACTATACTTTTATTTTCTCCAACAGCTCATCGCCCACAGTGATTCCTCCTGCATTGAATTGTATTGTAATCTGTACTGTCTGCCCTCATGTTGTAAAGTGCTTCACAAACTGTTGGCGCAATACACATCCTCTATAATAATATAATAAATTCCCAAGTTTACCAAAATGTCCTACAGGATAATGTCATGGTGGCACACCGGATCTTGTGGAATGACCTCAAGAGAGCTTTTTGCACCAGGCATCCTACAAATAAGCCTGAGCTGAAGCAATTTGGTAAAGACAAACTGTCAACATTGTGCAGGTCTCATCCAGAGCTACCGAAAGCACATGTTTAAAGTCATTGCTGCTACAAAAAGGTCCAGGACCAGCTATTATCTCCCAAAGGTTCACTTTTTCTTTCAGGGTCATGAACGTTTAATGTGCGTATTTTCAGGTTCCCGGTGCCGGCATCCTAACTGTGGTGAGCCGGTTGTGCGACTTCACAGCCTGCTGCCCACTGCATATGCACGAGTCTTGCTGCACTTTGTGAATGGTCTCGTAGTCTTCTGGGACATGTGACGTGTCTCAGAAGGCTGCGGGGAGGGGGGTAGGAGAACTTCCGCTCAGATTGTCTAGTGGATACCTGTCAAAACTAGATACCCACTCCCTCCCCACCCTCTCCAAAATTTCATGGCAAGTTAGCCAGAGGAGGGGGGGGGGGGGAGGTGTCTTAAAGCGGAACTTCCCCTTTCGGGTGGAGCTCCGCTTTAGGCAAATACGGTTTGTCTATTGTCACAACTTAGATAAGGATCAGATCACATGTTAAGACAAATTACTGAAGAAAACAAGATAATTACAAGAGGTTCACATACTTTTTCTTGCCACTGTATAATACTGGGATGAACAGAGTATACTAAAAGCTATAGCCAACGCTGTAGGATCCCATGTACAAGCACACCACAGCACCCCAGACACAATAAGGAAGGATTTGTCACATAAGGACAGCATACCGCAGAGCCGCAGGTACAATAAGCAGACTTCCCACACATGCAATAGCTTCAGGGAAATAAGTGAAAAAATCCTTGAGACCGCATACTGTATATTCTGCTAGCCACCCACAAGAAGTGGGTGACAATGACCGCAACCTCTACAGCTCTGATTCTGAAAGCTTGCTAAGGTATCCCCTGATCACTGGCTTGACCTGAAAGAGGACTACCTCACTAGAATACAGACCTGCTATCACTGCTAACTGCAGTACTGTTGCAGAGAGAACACCAGTACACTTAATGAACTGGGAAAACCTGCACTAATTGGCAAACTGGCAAGGCTTCCAGCATTTCCGATACCTGGTCTGAATTTATCAATAGCTGCTGATAGTAGAAAAATCTGATCCACGAAAGTTTGCTTACTATCAAGCTGTGTCCTTCCATAGATAATGGAGAAACTAGTTTTACCTTTTTAAAGGCACCATTGATATATGTGACAATTGAAGGGTTGTAGGGAACATTCACAGGGTCAAACCCCTTTTTCAGCCTAACTCTAACTAATTGAATCTCTTCTGTGAAATTTTGCACACTATTGTTAAAGTTTTCCTCTTTGATCCCCCACTCAGGCTTTACTTCCCACCCGCCGGTGGTTCAATACAGTGCTGGATGACTCCCACCTGGTTGTACACTGCTATTTATCCAGCCTCTGCAAAACAGAGGAGGAAGGACATTTGTTTTCTCAGGTATGGCACTAATTTTTAAGACGGTAGATAATGAGATTAAATTGTATGCACTCACTAATGATGTACCTGTTATAGCTTCTAGACATGTTAAAGTTCTACGCTGGCTTTGAAATTAATGACCAGACTGGCAATGCACTGACAGAAAATGAAATGACCACCATTCACTATGACCGAATCACTTCTCTACAGGTATGTCTAGATTTCCAGTTATAAATTCAAAATAACTGCAGATGAATTGTTTTACTGCCAAGGAAATATACAGTTCATCCTAGCTACAAAGGGCAGAATACCAGTCATGAACGTGTTTGAAAATGAATCTGCTGACTTTCATCCACACTACAGTATAAATTTTACATGCTGACAAAGTAATGAAGATTAGAGATCATATTTATATGTACAATCAGCAAAGTATGCCACCCAGAAACCAAAATGCTTGGGGGAACAATATTGGTCCATATATAAAACAGTTTCATTGCCTTCTCAAGAGTCCCTTTATCAGGCAACAGTGATGCTTGCCTGATAGTGACTGTTGCCCGATGAAGGGGCCTTTGCATCCGCTCTGAAATATTGCTTTATTTATGTGATTGCCTCCTAGATATTGCCTTCTAGAGCAGTGTTTTTCAACCTCTTGTCAATCAAGGCGCCCTTTAGAACTTTGCACAATCCCGTGGCAGAAGGTGCGTCCAAGCACGTGCTTATTTGGATGTTCACGCACGTCACATTTTTTTAATGGGCACAAACATACATGCATTTGATAGATACGTGGGCGTATCAATAGGAAATAATGGCACCCATGTGCAGCTGCAAAAGGCAGCAGATTTATGTGCTCTACAGGAAAACATGCAAGTTTGCATGTGTTACCTCACTGCACCTGGTGCGAACAAGCCTTAAAAATGTAGCCTGTAAAGCAGAGTTCAGTGATCTTGGGTTATAACTATTCACCCTCTAAATTCCCTCCTCTAGCACAAATCCCCTCTCCTAGCACAATCCCCCATCCTAACACAAACACCCCCTGCTCCCAATTCCCCACTTCTGAGACAAACCCTGTTGCAACCCCCCAATCCCCTCTCCGAGCACAACAGCCTCAAATCCCCAACCCACAGTTTCTGCTGCCTGTACAAGTGCAGTGTGGGTAGGAGATGAGGGCAGTAGTCTTATCCTGTACATTGGGATGAGAACGCTACTCTGTATAAACTTCTGTGTACTGCAACTCTGTGAGGAGAGAGCACAGCCCACACAGCTCTCTCCTCCCTGTAGCTGTGTGCTATTGCTGTCAAAACAGAAAGCTGTAGTGCCGTCCGACATGTCCTTAACAACTGATGACATCATTGGTTGTTAGGACGCGGGCGGACGGCCCGCGCATCTTTCTGCTTTGTTGGCAATAGCACACATCGCTGCGAGAAGAGAGCTATGCAGGCTGTGCTCTCTTTCTCCCCGCAGAGTCGCAGTGCACAGAAGTTAACACAGAGTAGGACTCTTTGCAGCACCCCGGTTGAAAAACACTGTCCTAGTGTATTTGGAGGGCTGGTGACATACTTGGCAGTATTAACTAGTAGCGAGATGTATGGAGCTCATCTGATTTATTAATCTAATCTTTTATATGTACATGCGTACAGTGACTTTAGAAATTTAATTTTTAAAAATGATTTTGTTTAATGCATCGTACTTGCACAACATTACATTAAAACATATATGCATAGACAGATCCAGGGCTATCTGTATTACTGATCTGTTTTAATATATCCATGTGCTCTTCATAGTTTATAGTACAAAGGGAGAGAAATTGAGATAGAAAGAAATGTGTAATGCAAACTTACTCGTGATTTTTGTAATTGCTCCTCATAATGATCGATTTAATCACATGATTGCGGTTTTATAATGATGTATTTCAAAACACAGGCCAGGGCTGTCGGCAACAGTTCCCAGGAGCAGTGGCGGCTGGTGAAATTTTAGGATGGGGGGGCACCAGACCCCGCCCTTCCATTTTGACCTCTCCCACTTTGCATAAGCCCCTTCCTTATAGTTTCCGCCCCTTGTGTAAGGAGTATACAGCCCAGCATCACCAGATAGAGTATACAGCATTACCAGATAGGGGTATACACTTACAGAGCACCATATAGCAGTATACAGAGTCAGCATATAGCGGTATACAGAGTCAGCATATAGCGGTATACGGAGTCAGCATATAGCGGTATACGGAGTCAGCATTTAGCGGTATACAGAGTCAGCATTTAGCGGTATACAGAGTCAGCATATAGCGGTATACAGAGTCAGCATATAGCGGTATACAGAGTCAGCATATAGCGGTATACAGAGTCAGCATATAGCGGTATACAGAGTCAGCATATGGCGGTATACAGAGTCAGCATATGGCGGTATACAGAGTCAGCATAAGGCGGTATACAGAGTCAGCATAAGGCGGTATACAGAGTCAGCATATAGCGGTTTACAGAGTCAGCATATAGCGGTTTACAGAGTCAGCAGATAGCGGTTTACAGAGTCAGCAGATAGCGGTTTACAGAGTCAGCAGATAGCGGTTTACAGAGTCAGCATATAGCGGTTTACAGAGTCAGCAGATAGCGGTTTACAGAG
>BLSH010421709.1:1674710-1709323 GCA_018402905.1 Glandirana rugosa
CGACTGGCGGTTTACAGAGTCAGCATAAGGCGGTTTACAGAGTCAGCATAAGGCGGTTTACAGAGTCAGCATAAGGCGGTTTACAGAGTCAGCATAAGGCGGTTTACAGAGTCAGCATAAGGCGGTTTACAGAGTCAGCAGATAGCGGTTTACAGAGTCAGCATATAGCGGTTTACAGAGTCAGCATATAGCGGTTTACAGAGTCAGCATATAGCGGTTTACAGAGTCAGCAGATAGCGGTTTACAGAGTCAGCAGATAGCGGTTTACAGAGTCAGCAGATAGCGGTTTACAGAGTCAGCAGATAGCGGTTTACAGAGTCAGCAGATAGCGGTATACAGAGTCAGCATTTAGCGGTATACAGAGTCAGCATTTAGCGGTTTACAGAGTCAGCAGATGGCGGTTTACAGAGTCAGCAGATGGCGGTTTACAGAGTCAGCAGATGGCGGTTTACAGAGTCAGCAGATGGCGGTTTACAGAGTCAGCAGATGGCGGTTTACAGGGCCCCAGAGAGCGGTTTACAGGGCCCCAGATAGGGTATACAGTCACCAGATAGGGGTATACAGGGCCCCAGATAGGGGTATACAGCCACCAGATAGGGGTATACAGGGTCCCAGATAGGGTATACAGTCACCAGATAGGGTATACAGTCACCAGATAAGGGGTATACAGGGTCCCAGATAGGATATACATAGCAGACAGCAAGGAGCCGAGAAAAAAAAAAGTCAATATACTGGCGCCTTCTGTAGGGGGTCAGGCTTTTTTTTTTTTCTTTACTTGTCAGCAGCGGGGAGACGGCGCCCAAGCACCCCTTATTGACCAGCCGCCACTGCTCAGGAGCACTCATAAGGAACTTCAACATTTTCTTTGACAAGAACCAATATTACCCAGTTGCTGTCCAAGCCAACTCTAAAATTTCTCTCATATATATACAAATCTGCAATATTTTTGCTAGAAAACTACTTAGAATCTGCAAACATTAGGGCCTTTACTTTCAGAAAATATATAAAGAATAAAATGACTGTTGCAATTTATGTCACTCAATATTTGCACAGCCGCTTGCTTATCAAAGCCAAATTTTTAGGAAAAAATACTTTATTGAATTTTAGTGCGCACACACACAATATAATACCCAATTTTATTTAAAGTACAAAACATGATGCTGGCTGAGTAAATTGATGCCAGACATGCCACGCTTTTAAAATCGCTCACAACCATGGAATGATGACATACTACGGTATCTAAAAATCTCCATAGGCAACGCTTTAAACGCCTTTATAGCAGTGGTTCTCAACTCCTGTCCTCAGGACCCACTAACAGGCCAGGTTTTCAATTTAACTGAAATACATCACGGGTGGTATCATTTGAAAAACATCCCCTGTGATAGCATGGGCATTGACAGATACAGTTTTACTGTGAGATCTGGAGTCTATTAGACCCCAGATCTCTCCTCTGCACTCAAAAGCATCTGATCAAACGGAGATCAGTTTCATCAGACGTTTACTGGGTTGTAAACATACTGAAACTGGAAGTGACTAAACCTTTGTCACTTCTGATTTCATTCATTACAGTGGGCATGGGTACAGATGCACCTTCCTCCCCTATGTGTTTACCAAACAGGACAAGTCCTGGGCTCTAGAACTGTGGTGGGAGGGTGAGCCCTTCCGTGCCCTGTAGAAGTGATTGGGTGGCTGCAATGTCAACCTGATCACTACTATAGGAAAGCCCACCATCAGGTGGAAAGAATGATACCAGGATCATGGCTGCAGCCATGATCCTGATATCACCACTTGTTCCCGGGGATGTATGTCCTTAGGATGGGAAGTGATTAAATTGCTCAAGATCTTCTGGGAAAGTGTGGGTTCTTGAGCATCAGTGAGGTGATGCTGAGACATAGTAATGTCATTGTGCCTGCAATAAATGGGGTCCAAGGCAAGTGCTTTTTTAACATTTATTTGGGGGTGTGGGGGGCTGGCATTAAAGCAGACCTTGTATTTTAATTTAAGGGCTAGTTTAATTTATAGATGATCGTCAGAGTGTTACTGTACGATAAAAAATGTAAATGAAAACTTTGCTAAGCACCATTTCCATCTGAACTGTAGAAGATGATCCCTGGAGAAAGATGCTTATTAATTTTATCTCCAAGGTTCTTACAATCATATAAATGTGAAATAAATAAGGCCACTTCTAACATGTTATGACTGTGACCATATCAAATCAGGAGGAGCCCCATAAACCAGAGCTTTCCTCCATTTTTTGTGCCTTTTTGTATTGGTGGGGGTGGGAACAGAGTATATATACATACATAACCCACCCACACCCACCACACAACTATTTTTCTTCTTTAAGCTTGAAAGGTTTATTTTTTTAATCTTTGTGGATTTGGGTGACCTTTGCATCTCTTTCCTTAGAGAGCAGCATTTGCACACTTCCCAGAACTTTGCAACTTTGCGCTTTCCAATGTAGCAGCTGTGGATACCCGGGAATCCCTTGTGAAGTTCTTTGGACCTCTGGGGTAAGTAGGTAAATGTAGTCTATTTTATTAAAGGTAATTTGTAATGTATTATTATGTACATGAAGGTTTAATTTTACAAGATTCTGAACTTCTTTCTTTTGGCACTTTGATATTGCTTGTATAAAATCTCAATTCCTTTCTCACCCATTGAGGGGTGTAAGGAGGTCACCTGAATTGTTCATTTAAATTTACATAGCAAAGTGTTGCACACGCTCCGCGCTCTTTCCCACCATAAAATGTCAGTCCACTACAGTGACTTTTGTAATAATATCTGGCCTTTAAAGGCCTTATTTGCTCTTACAGGTCCAGCCCCGAAGTCTGCAATTGCTGCCATGTGTATTTGCCAGACTGTTGCTAGCTGGTCGAGACACATAAACAGAGACCATCAACCTATCTTTGAAGACCCTCCTCTCTTAGAGCAATTATAGCTGATGCCTTGAGCCCTTATGTTTTGTGTAGTTGTCTTTGAAAATGTCATTCAGCAATTTTTAAGGATCTCTGCACATGCACAGGATTTTGTGGCCAAAAGCTGGGTCTAATTACTAAGAAAAATGTACAAAGCAGCCAGAATTTTCCATTACTATAACACGACCTCTCTCTGGGAATTAACAGTACTATAACACACACAGGTTTTATTATCAGAATTAAAATAAAATGTATCTCAAAAGGCTCCCAATGTGGTTAAACTGTGTCATCCAGCAGTGAGTGCTGGGTGCTGTGCGCACTGACGTAAGAAACATCTTCTGTGCATGTCCTTTTATAGTGGACTCCTATTTGGATAAACCCTTGACAAATTCATCAGTCATGTTATTGGGGGGGGGGGGGTGTAATGTATTCCTGCCCCACAAGAAAAGCTTAAGTCTCCTATTCCTATGGCTTCTTTCTCAACTCGAAGAAAGGAATCATTTTGCTATCACCAGGCATCGGCCTCAAAACCAAATCTATAACATCCTTTCACTGCGAGCCCTGGCCTTCCCAATCCTTCCCAGAAGCCCTGTTAATAATGAAGGGGCGCCACCAATCCTAGGAGTTAGGGAACATCCATTGGAGTTTGTGCCAGTCTAGATTTCAGACGTCTCAGGTCCAATCTGTCATTTAAAGCGGTTGTCTACCCATCGATTTGATAGTGTCAAAAAAGAGTGACTATTCCCGGCATGCCAGAAATGCTAGCTGTCTCCTTGATTGTGCTCTCAACCAAACTAGCAAACCATCCAATGGGTGGTGTCATAATGGATCACATGTGCAGCATCATGGCAGTTGCAGATTAAACAGAGGCTAAGATGTCAGCTTCCTTAGCTGAAAATGATAGGAGAGTATACAACCACTTTAAAGTGGTTGTAAACTGTGTTACACGACTTGTACCTACAGGTACCCTTGCACAGCTTAGGAGATATTCACCAAGTATGCTTTTGCTGACGTCATCGGTCGCATGCGCACTGAAGAAACGGCCTGCTGGTGCCGTTTCTTCGGGCCCCGTGCCGTGACCGGCAGCATGCGCAGGAGTGATGTCATCGCAGCTTTAGCCAATCACAGCCCGTGAACCCGGAAGAAGCTCCGGAAAACATGCCGGTCGTGACAGCGGTGTGCGGTGACCGCTGCAACAGCTTTGATCTCAGGTAAGTATTTCATAATGAGCATGCATGCCGTGCCTTTGTCTAGCAGGATTATTTATTTTTTTCAGGTTTAAAACCTCTTTAAAAGGGTTCAAAAGAGAATTTCTATCCCTGTCCCTCTGCGCTTTTTACCTTCAAATCTGCCGGCTTCAGACTAAAGGAATGCAGATTTGATGATCGCCTTGCATCAACTTGAGGCATGAGGAGTAATTTTATCAGTTCCTGCAGAAACACACTTTCAAGGTTTCTATTCAAACCTATTCACAATGCCAAAACCAAATGGGTGCATCCAACCCAAAACTGGTCTTAAAATAAATAGATTTCTTTTGTTTTTCAAAATTCCAGATGGAATCTATCATTGCTTATCTAAGACCAGGGTAATTTCTTGCATCAGTAGCATCATTTGGGCTCTCATCTGCACCACAGCTGTTCAAAAAATGCTTGCCCCACTTTTGGCTCTTCTATGAACTCAGGGTATTCATGTCCTAGGCTACCTAGTTGGCCTCTTGCTGCTGGACTCTTCAGTCAGGGCCTTGTCTGACGAAGTCCAAAGGAATATCCAGTTCCTTCAAACCTTTCGCTTGATAATCAACTTTCCAAAGTCTGCTTGCAAGTCCTCTCTTCATCTGGAGAACTTGGGTCTAATCTTGGACACAGCCCATGCCAGAATCTTCCACTCGCTGGAAAAGTTCTTCCTAAGGTCCAGCTCTTGAACTCTCTGTTGCTTAATTCACTTCTGCATAAGGATGCTGAGCATCATGGTGGCCCCCTTCAAGGCAGTTCCCTTTGCCCAATTTAATCCCAGACCCCCAAGCAAACATCCATCAATTTGTCTCTACAACATGATGCCTTCCTTCTACAAAGTCACCCAGTCCGAATGCAATTGGACAGCGCCGCAGTAGTGGGCTAAACAAACCATCAGGGGGGCACCAGAAGTGTAGCATCCACAAAATAAACAAGTTTAATACTTTAATGGGCAGAAATGTACATTCTGGGAGTGGACAGTTGGCAGGTAGAATTTCCAAGCTGTCAATGCCTAAACCTGTGAAAGCAGTCTCTACACTCCAATCTGTCAAAATCTTTAGCAACTATGGTAAAAGGCAAATGTTGACATCCTGGCCTCCAGGGTGCACCAAAAGCTTACCATATTCATGGCCAAGACCAGGGATCTTCTAGCCTGTGCAATAGATACTCTGGTGATTCCTTTGACTCTACTACAACTGGATTTTGACTTCCCTCTGATGTAGATCCTTCCTCAACTTTTGCACAAGATAAAGGATAGGGTTCCAGGGATTCTTATTCCATCAGATTGGACTAGAAAAATATGGTGCACAGATATAAATCCATATATACAAAGTGCATCCTTATAAATAGTGGCCCATATAGTGCAGCAAGTTGATAAACTAATAGTATATGTGATATACAATCCATTGTGCTGATTCTTCCACCTCCAAAACTCTTTTGACACTGATGTGATAACTTTAAACGCTCCCGCCTCCTTTAGGCTGGATTCACACCAGTCCGGTGCGAATTCAAGCCTGTATGCTGCTGTGAACGAATGGAACTGCCGTTTGGCGGGTCCTGTCCATTCTCACAGCGCAGCAGCTGCCTGGGGAGGGAAGAGGGAGGTGCCGCGAGCAGGGGGAAAGATCCCTGTTCTGTGTGGAACACATCTGCGGGGCAGATGCGTTCCCATTGATCTTAATAGGCTGGGAATTCGCACCGCATTGCACAGAAAACGCACACGTTTTTTGCGCAATGCTGACTGCGAATGCACCACACCTATGTGAACCTGACACATTGAATACAATGTGTTTTCAAGTGTCATGCGAATTGGATGCGATGTAAGCTGCATCCAATTCGCATAGGTGTGAACCCAGCCTAAGGTTTAAACTCACCAGATTGTTTTGACCCCTTAAACTTATAACTGGGTTAAAACTCGCTTATGTTCTTAGGATACCTGTATTTCTGTTCATGCCAAATCTCCATTCCCATCTCCTCTAGCAGCATATGTAGTTGTTGACAGAGCAAAAGAGCAAGGATACATCATCATGCTAACTCAGCTTATTTAAAACAATATGTTAAAGTGTTACACTTATATTTAAAAAGTGCTTGCCCTGCACGTAGGGAATTAACATTTATTTGAATCTCTGGGTGGCGTCGTGCCTCAATGGTTCCTAGTGTGTATGCATGCTTTTGTAAGTGGTGCCGTCACTGTGCTGTAGTCCTGCCTAAAGTGTATTGTCACACTTTTTCAATAATGGCTTTCGAAAAAATCAGCGTAACTAAATGAGTTGGACAGGGCTACGGCACAGTGACTTCAATACGTATGGAAGGACACACGCACGCACACTAGGTACCACTGTGGCGCAGAGAATCTAGAGATTCAAGTGAATGAATGTTTATTCCCGAAGTGCGGGGCAAGTATTTTCAAATGTGAATGTAACACTTTCCCCAACCTCACTCAAGTCTTTGGTGTCTACCATTTTCCTTTCCCAAAACCTCACTTCCTCACATGCCTATCTACTCTGCTTCACCTATCCCGCAAATGTTAATTGGCTAACTGTGCTTTGTTGAATAACCAAATGTCCTCTTTCCCCCGAACAACACTTCCTGAGTTCCCCATAAACGAGTCACATCAGGTACTTTTTGTGTAAAAATCCAATATTATTACATAAATAACATACTATTACACTACTGATTCTTGATCATGCTACCAGGAGACTAAAAACTTACAGACTTGTGAATTAGATGAAGACTTCTATACCTGTAGACCATTACAAAATTGTGGAATCACACATCCTTCTAGCTTCTGGTCATATTTTACATTAGATGTAAAGGCTGTCCTTTTAGCTTTTTTATATGTATTTTTAGCTGTAACTTGTTTTGTGTTCACATAAACAGATTGCATTGATCGATTTTTCATTTTTTTGCAGTTCCAATACTCTCCACCAGGTGGCATCATATCTCTGCTTATTGCCAGCTCTCTCTGAAGGAGAGGAGACCAAATATGACAAAGAGTTTCTCTTAGAGCTCCTGGTAGGTATACAAAAGATACTTTAGCAGTAACACACATTTCCATCATTTTAAGTACTTCCTTGAAGGTTAATGATTAGGTGTTATTTTCCAGAGTAACATGTAAAATGCAACTCTTTGCGTTAGAATTATGTTTTCATATGTTGCTATTGTTTCATTGCAGTCAGCTTGCCCACATGAACAATGTTTTTTCATGTATCTTTTCTGCAGGTGTCCCGGCATGAGCGTCGTATTTCTCAGATCCAGCAGCTGAACCAGATGCCCTTGTATCCCACAGAGAAGATCATATGGGATGAGAACATTGTGCCCACAGAGTACTATTCTGGGGAAGGTGAGGCTGCTGTAAACTGATCTGAAATGCTCGTTGTGACTGCTCTAATGAGTTCTAATATCAGGAAACCCACCAATATAACTCTTAACTTTGAAATGTGATCTCATTTTATCCAGCCATCATGGAACAGCTAACACAAATGAGTCTTTTAATAAGCCCAATGAAGAATTAATACTTGCTGTAAATAAAATATAGAAAATGGGGCCTTTGTAGAAAAAAATATTGCATATAAACCTTTATTGTGTGGATCTTTTTTGAAAACCGTTGAATTTTTTATTTATGATGGAAAATGAAAACAAACAACTGGTGAGGTGTTCAGCAATATCACACTTCTTTTCCATTTCCATTTATTTTCCAGTTCAATTGAATGAATGTACGCAGCCTTGCTCAGCCAAATGCTGATGGCCTCTAATGAAGTTTACCCCACACATGCCTATACAGCACTTGTTTCTGAACACGCCACTTGCAGAGACCCAAGCACGGCCATGTATAGCTATTTACTTGTATTGGCAGTTTTATGCAGCACATATGGCTTCCTGGGCTCCAGAAAGTGCCAGGGGTTTTATGCCTCAGCACTCCGGAGCTACTAAGCACCAGTGTGCATTAGGTCTTATAAGGAAACTACTATTGAGTCTTGCAGTAAGAAAACCAATCCTCTGAGTTTAAGGCCCTTTTCACACGGGTGATCCGATCAGGTACATCTGTCAGTTTTTCAGGCGGACCTAATTGGATTGTCAATGTATCCCTATGGCCCACTGGGTGTAAATGGACTTGTGTCTGTTTACACCCGCCTACCTCCAAACTGATTTGGTCTGCTAAAAAAAAAAAAAAAAAGAACGAGATCCATTCCCCTCCATTCACCCTTTGTGATAGGGGCCTAACAAACCAAAAACGTTCTGCTTTAGGCCCCTTTCACACGATCGGATTACTCGGATCCATCTGTCAGTTTTTCAGATGGTTCTGGACGGGCCACCCATAGACCTCTATGGGCAGTCGGATGTCAGTGGAGATGTGTCCGCTGACATCCAATCCTACATGATCCGCTCAAAATAGACGTATGGTTGATACGTTCACCCATCCATCTAAAGGGATCGGATTGGATGGGATCGGATGAAAACGGACAGGCGGATCTGTTTCCATCCGATCTCCAAGGAGAGCGGAGAGCTGACAGGTCCATCCCTTCACAGTGTGCAGAGACGGAGCTGTCATCCGCCGGTTCAGTGGAGATCATCGGAGCGATCTCCCGCTGAGCTGGCGGACCCTCTGAGTGGATCCGCTCAGTGTGAAAGGGGCCTTAGGGGCAGTAGTTCATCTAAGTTAGTATGTTGATGGCGAATTGAGGATTTTGTTGTGTTTATTATACAGGTTTAATATACAGGTTTATTGCACTTATAAGCAGATAGATACAATTTCAGACAGATTAGTTGTTTTCTTTTTAAGTTGTGGTGTTATTAATTTTCTACTTTTAAATGGTGCCATTCATCTGATATTAGAAATATAGTCATATGTATCAATTGCCATGTTGCATTTTCTCTCCAGTCTAGCCGTACATTCCATGTTTTTTTTTCCCCCTAGCGGTGCTAAAATCCTAATTGCCACTGGTGATGATCTATTAATGCAGAGAATAAAGAGGCAACCGTCCTCCAAAATATCGTATTATGGATGGACACTAATGGGCACCATTACCCTTTAACATCATACATCAGTTGGGGACTCAGTGGAAAGATGTACCAAGAACTCTTCCTTGTAGTTCTCTTCTATGGCCTTCCTCACCGCAGAGTCTGTCTTTTTTCTGCCTCCAACAGGAAAAAATTTGCTTTGGATGGACCCTTTTATAATTTGTGGCATAGCAAGTGCATTTGTGTTGGTCTCAGCAGTTTTCCAGTGTTGTCTTACATCTTCATGATATCAAGAACTTTTCTGCATTACCTTCAGCCCCAGTCCAGGGATCTTCACTGTTTGGCAACTGCCTGGCACTGCACAGCTTTTGTTTAAAGCTAGTCCCGGATGGGCCTTACTCCTACTTTGCGTACAGGCTAAGACTCCATACGTTCTACAGGCTTGGGCAGCTCCATATTGTAAAGACCTGCAGCTTCAATCTGGAAATATGCATTTTGCCACTTGGATTACACTGTTGGGTAGTAGGAACAGGTGTTTACTAAAAGTGAAGTTGTTGCCCTTTTTAAGGGTTGTACTTTCACTGCAGGTATGTCAAATATGAAGAAAATGTTTGACGAGTTTAAAATGTTACTGGCTAGCGTAGGTAAAATGCATGTTCTGTTGTTCTAGGAAAAATAACTGCTGATTTGCAGTAAAATAAGCACAGGCCAGCCTTGCTGACAATGCCTCTGGTAGATATTATGTCCATTTCGGCCTTTAGCCTTACTAATCGTGTCTTGCACTCTAGTGCCACTCATCCAGTAACAGTCGTAGACTGTTTGCAGCTGAGCACAAATGCGAAGATCTGTCTTGGACCAGCGCCTAGCGAATGATTATCTGTCTAAAGGCTATCCATGCCCATTTGTTCCAAGCTGCAGGCATAGACTGTTATGGGAGATTAGCTTGTGGGGATCAACTTTCCTGAGGAAAATAGTCAGCGTGCAAGCAACTTTCTTTAAAATCTGGTGGCTTGCCAGGTTTATTGGTAAAATATTTGCAGGTTAAAAAGAAACAAAACAGAAAATAAGTCCTTGCCGTCTGGCGCTAAACTAAATAGTATAGTTTCCTCACTATAAAGTGTGGAGCTGGTCCCCGACACCCACAAAACATAAGCCAAACAGACACAGAGCTTCCCTCAGATCCCTCTCTGAGTTCCAGGTCAGAGCTAAAGTGAGATCTCTTCCGGATTATTTAAGCCACCTTCTGGTGGACTCCAGTGGACCACAAACTCTGGGCCAGAACCAGCTCTGCCATGGTGGCTGGTAAAATCTGGACCAGACTCTGTTTAATCCAGTCAACATGAACGCATACGAGTCGACAGGTAGCGCCCATCTACCACTTCGCCTCGCATGCCGTCACATATCCTCCCCCTCTGCAGCTGAGCAACTGTCCCAACCATACAGTGGACCCAGGATAGGGCATCCGCATTGTTCTGGAGTCTTCCCGCCCGGTGTTCCACTGTGAACTTAAATTCCTGTAGGGCCAGGAACCACCTAGTCACCCGATTATTTTTCTCCCTGTTGTCACACATTCACTTCAGGGGGGGCATGGTCGATGACTAGCCTAAACGACCTTCCTAAGAGGTAGTACTTCAGTGCCTCTAAGGCCCACTTGATAGCCAGGCACTCCCTCTCCACAATGGCATAGTTCCTCTCATGCCTGTTAAGCTTCCTACTTAAGTAGACGACCGGGTGCTCCTCACCGTCTCTGATCTGGGACAGAAGAGCACCTAGTCCCACCTCAGAAGCATCTGTACAACACACTCCTTTGTGAAATCCAGGGTCATGAGCACTCGTTCTACACAATAGGCTTGCTTCATCTTCTGGAATGCCTTCTCGGCTTCAGGATTCCACTTAACCATGCCCAACCCTCTACCCTTCGTCAGATTGGTCAGAGGGACAGCAATGGTGGCAAAGTCTGGTATGAACCAGCTGGAATACCCTGTAATCCCCAGGAATGCATGAACCTATTTTATATTGACCGGTTGGGGCCATTTTTGAATTGCCTCCATCTTATTGATCTGGGGCTTGATCAGTCCCCGAGCAATAACATACCCAAGGTATTTGGCCTCCTCTAGGCCTATGGCACACTTTTTTGGGTTGGCTGTTAAACCTGCTACCCTAACAGAATCTATGACTGCTTGTACTCAGGGCAGATGCGATTCCCAATCTGGACTGTGGATGACCACATCATCTAACTGGGCGAATGCATAGGGGCGATGCGGTCTCAAAGATTTATCCATCATTCTCTGGAAGGATGCAGGGGCCCCATGCAGACCAAACGGCATTTCCTTGTACAGGAAGGACCCCTCAGGGGTAGAAATGCCTGTGTTTTTTTTTTTTTTTTTTTTTTTCCTTTGCTGCTTCCGTTAAGGGGATCTGCCAGTAGCCCTTAGTTAGCTCTAGGGCTGTTATGTACCGGGCACCTCCATACCTGTACACAAGTTCGTCAACCCACGGCATAGGGTATACGTCAAAGTTAGACACGCTATTCAGCTTCCTGAAATCATTACAAAACCTGCTAGTGCCATTGGGCTTTGGGATCAGCACTATAGTGCTCAACCAGACGCTGTGGGACTCCTCTATCACATCTAACTCCAACATGGTTTTTATTTCCTTCGCCACCACCTCCTGTCTAGCCTCAGGTATTCGGTAGGGTTTTACATGTACGCGGACCCCTAGTTCCGTAACTATGTCATGTTTTAGTACGATGGTCACTCCGGGTAGGGGAGAGAAAAAAAATCTCTATTTTTACTGATAAATTCCTTAACGTCATTTTGCGTCAGTCACAAGGACTCGGTTATGGGGACATCTGGAGTTAAGGATAACATGTCCTCTTGAGGAGTGGGCACTGCCAATAAAGTCTATCTGTCTTTCCACGGTTTTAAGAGATTCACATGGTAAAATTGCTATTGTGCCAATTCTTTCCAAAGGCACTTCAATTATGGGCAGTGCAACAAGTGGACTACGAAAATGAGGTGAGGGCACAGAGAGTTGACACTCAGGGCAGGATTCACAATACTCTCTGACATCTGCATGCAACCCAAGCCATAAGAATCTCTGGGTTATTTTCTCCCTGGTCTTATACATACCCAGAAGCCCCCCCATTACATGTCCATGGGCTAAATCTACCACCATCCTGCGAAAGGATTTGGGAACCACTAGCTGTTCCACCTCGTCCTCCCCTCTTTTCACCACCTGATACAACAAATTATTTTTAAGAGCCATGTAGGAAAAAGACATCTCCCATTTAGGGTCAACAGGTTCCTGTTCCCCATCCATCACCTTCACGTTTTCTCTGGCTCGAAGGAGAGTGACATCCCATAGTTGCTATGTACAGAAGTCCTTTATCCGGACCTATAAGTCAGGTACTACATTCTGTTCACTCTCAGTCAGGGTCAGAGACATTTTCTGGGTCATTAGCCCCCAGCTGGGAGCTATCTTCCAGTTCCTCTGGCTCCCCAGCCAGTGCAGGAAAAGGAAGAGGGTCTCCTCCTTCCTCTGTCCTGCCACCAGTCTTCCCTTCCATTTGACAAAAAGGGTCGGGTGAGCATTTTTGTGCTTCCGCAGTGGGGGGAGCTCTATCTTCCAGACTCCGTGCTTTCCCATAACCTCCAAAAATGGGGAAAATCCCTTTCCACTGGGGTGTCATATAGCAGTGAAGGTACTACCCCCACTGAATGAGTCACACTGCCCCAAGGGTGTCAATCTCAACCACCACCGTTTTGGTAGTCACGAGTGTCCCCATGGATGCAAATGACCCCGACAGTGCTAGGGTGTAACCTTGCAGGATTTACACAATTGCTTTTTACCGAACGTTACTACGCTACAAGCAGTCAGTCAAGCAGTGCAGTTTCCATCAGCAAAAATCACACATATTTGCTTCTCCATGCGATTTGAACATGATGCTGTATAGGCGACCTGTGCAAAAAGAGATAGGTGTCTATTTACATAAGTATAATCACATTGCATGGGTTCATCATTCAGGGGACAATTGGCAGCAATATGGCCCAATGCATGGCATCAGTAGCACTGTATGTGCTCTATACCCAGTCTTTTCCAGGGTTCCCAAAGACCTTCCTGGCTCCTTTGGCCAGTCTCCAGGTCTAGAGCCCACAGTCTCTTTAACCGTAGCAGTCTTATCAAATTTCCCCACACTCCTGAACCCTGGAACGGTCTGACCCCGACAGCAAATTTTAAGGGCAGTGTGATTGGAATGCAGTGCGGGAAGCCACACGGGAACGTGGCTCTCCTGATTTCGTTCTAGTGCGAACAGGCCTAAGGAACACAACACAAGTCCCAGAAGCTCGCACATGTGCAGTGGGTAGCCGACTGTGAAGCCACAAGGAATTACCGCCGGTGACCCGAAGACTGGCAAAGAACCATTTGGGATGAGGGCAATGGTATTTGTAGCTGCTGACTTTTAATTTTTTTTCAAACAGGACGAATATCCACTTTAAAGACTTGTCATTTAATAAAAACATTTGCATTCAATATTTTTTGCTCTTGCTCGTACAGTTCATGACTCAAACATGGTCTTGAATAACTGGCTTATATATTGCTATCCCCTTTCACTGACAGTTATCCTTGTTTTTTTTTTGCTAGTTTCCTAATGCCCCTTTCACACTGCCGTGTCCGGGTGTGGGGTCCATTTCGTTCCGCTTATCCCCGCTGAGCTGGTGGATGACAGATCCGTCTCCGCTCACTGTGCGGAGATAGATCTGTCAGAGCTCCGCTCTCCTCTATGGGAAATCGGATGACTATGGACCGTCTGTCTGTTGTCATCCGATCCCCAGACGGATGAAAAATAGGGTTTCCATCCGTCTGACTTTACGGTGCAGGATCGGAGAGTGGGGGGTGTCAGCGGACGTGTCACCACTGACATCCGTTGCTCCATAGAAGTGCATGGAGCATCCGTTCAGGTCCACCTGAAAACGGACAGGTGGACCTGAATGGGAACGTCTGTGTGAAAGGGGCCATAGGCCATAGATGTTTTTTTTTTCTCTTAAGGCCCTTTTCACACATGCCTTTGTTTCATCAGTTAGTCATGTTTTTTCAAAGAAAAACTAATCAGTTTACATCAGTTTTTACATCCATTCTTTACATCCATTTAAAGCGGAGTTCCACCCAAAAGTGGAACTTCCGCTTCAAGTGTAGGTGACCCCCTGACATGCCACAATTGTCATGTAATTATTTTTGGGGGGGGGGGGGGGATGGGGACCCTGTTTTGACAGGGTCCTTGCTCCCACTTCCTCTCCTGGTGCCGCGGAACCTCTCCCCCCTCCCTCACAGCAATCTTTTGGGACAAGTCACAAGTCCCAGAAGATTCTCCAGCTATTCACAGTGCACAGCGCGGGTCGCACATGCGGAGCGATGCATCGGGAGGCCACATTGCTGGACTGTGGGACAAGTGAGTAGCCATTTATTAAAAGTCAGTAGCTACACTTTTTGTAATATGGGTGGAACTCCGCTTTAACCACTTGAGTCAAACTTTTGGTTTACAGAGCTGCACGATTCTGGATAAAATGAGAATCACGATTTTCTTGCTTAAATAAAGATCATGATTCTCTCACGATTCTTGCAGCGTAACATCATCTTTCACATTATACAAAAAAATTGGGGGTTTCAAGTAATTTTCTACAAAAAAAAAAAATGATTTTAAGTGGTTAACCACTTTCGGTCGTACATTTACTGCTGCAAGGTGGCGCGCGCGGCTAGGGTGCGTGCAAGGAGGGGACAGAGGAAGAGCAGTATACACAGTGAGGGGGCAGTTGGTACAGAAAGGCTCCCTCCCTCACTTGCTGATTCTGATTGTCACTGTCAGCTTTTAAATGCAATTGCCTGCTCTTTTTTTTCTATACTTAATAGCGCCAGGAAGGAGCTGTCATGTGGTCCCGCTACTAAATTAAACACGCAGTGACATTTCCCAATGGCCTGCCCCTTTGTTTAATTTAGTAGCGGGACTGAATGGCAGCTCCTTCCCGGCGCTAGTGTTACTAAACCCAGTAATATGAAAATAATTCATCTGCCCCGACCACAATGCCATCAGCTTATAAATCTTCTTTTTACATTAAAATACTGTCATTATATACCTTTTTGGATGATCTGTATACCATAGTTTCATGATAAGCTGCAATTGCACAGTTTCTCCAGTGCTGAGAGTTCAGGTAGGAGGAGATTTCCACTACAGCCTGTATACATGCCCACATGTGTGATGTCAATATCATGTGACCTGACTATCTCTGAGAACAAGTAAATGTTCTCTCCAGCATAAAAGATACATCTGAGCATGTGCAGGTCAGCTACCCTGCCTGTGTTAACTGGTCTTCCCCAGATAGACAGTGCAGGGAGGGAAGAATCTATGCATACAGGAAAACGCAGCATTTTTACACAATGCAGAGGATTAACCCCTTAAGTTCCACAGTGAGTATAACAAGCATGCTATATGGCATATACAGACTGATTTTTACGGTTGTGGGTGTAGTAACACAAGTATTGAAAAAAAGAGCCGATAATTGCATTTAAAAGCTGACAGTGACAGTCAGCATCGGCAAGTGAGGGAGTCTGCCTGTGCAGACTGCCCCCTCACTGTGTGTACTGCTGTTCTCCTGTCCTCTCCTTGCACATACTGCCCCCCCCACCAAAAAAAAATGACAGCTCCAAAATGTAAGGGAAAGAAAAGCCGGCTATTACACTTAAAGGCCGAAAATGACAGTCAGAGCCAGCAAGTGAGGAAGCCTGTCTGTACAGACTGCCCTCTCACTATGTATACTGCTGTACTCCTCTCTTGCCTTTCTCCACCACAAACCCCCCCACAGTGACTGGTTGCTCCTAACAACCAATGCAAAAACGGATGCAACAACGGACCATTCATTCGTTTTTCATCCAATCCGTTTTTTAACAGATGAAAAATAGGACTTTCATCCGTTCAAAAATACGGATGCTGACAGAAGCGGATGAAAATGGGTGATCATCCATTGTCATCCGTTTTTACATACAGTTAGGTCCATATATATTTGGACACCGGCACAATTTTCATACTTTTGGCTCTGTATGCCACCAGAATAAAATTAAAATGAAACCATCCAAATAAATTTGAAGTGCAGACTTTCAGCTTTAATTCCAGGGGTTGAACATAAATATCAAGTACAAATTTTAGGAACTGCAACAATTTTTATACGCATTCCCCTCCATTTTCAGGGGCTCAAATGTAATTGGACAAATGAATATAATCATAAATAAAATGTTCATTTTGTTGAGAATCCTTTACTGGCAATGACTGCCTGAAGTCTGGAACCCATGGACATTACCAAAAACCTGGGCTACATCCTTTCTAATGCTTTGCCAGGCTCTAAATGCAGCTGTCTTTGGTTGTTCTTTGTGGGTCTTTCTGTCTTTAGTTTTTCCTTCAGCAAGTGAAATGCATGTTCAATTGAAATCAGGTTATTGACTCGGCCATTGCAGAATATTCCACTTCTTTTCCTTCAAAGGCTCCTGGGTTGCTTATTGCATCATGTTTTGGATCATTGTCCATCTGTATTGTGAAGCGCCGTCCAATCAACTGCTGCTTTTGGCTGAATCTGGGCTGACAGTATATCTTTAAACACTGCAGAATTCACCCGGCTGTCTTCTGTCACATCATCAATAAACACCAATGACCCAGTGCCACTGGAAGCCACGCATGCCCATGCCATCACACTGCCTCCACCATGTTTTACAGATGAAGTTGTGTGCTTTGGATCATGAGCTGTTCCAAGCCTTCTCAACACTTTTTTTTCTTCCCCTCATTTTGATACAAATTAATCTTAGTTTCACCCATCCAAAGAATGCTTTTCCAGAACTGATCTGGCTTTTTTTTATGTTTTTTGGCAAAGTCTAATCTGGCTTTGCTATTCTTTAGGCTTATGAATGGTTTGCACCTTGTGGTGAACCATCTGTATGTGCTCTTGTGAAATCTTCTCTTGATTGTAGACTTTGGCAATGATACACTCACCTCCTTGAGAGTGTCCTTCACTTGTCTAAAATTGTGCCTGTGTCCAAATAAATATTATGGACCTAACTTATGGCTGAAAAACGGACGACCGGTCCATACGTGTGAAAGGGGCCTAAGGGAGTTTTTTTGGTTTATTTTTTTTATATCTGATTGTGTACCTTCTGCTGTAGCTAATCGATCCAGTTTTCAGATCGGTACCCTAGGTATGCCATTGGGACCATACCTAGACCCTGTTGTATGTTAAGACGAGAGCCCAGCCTGTAAAGTCGCTTCGGGCACAGGATCCTACGTTAGGCGCTCTTCCTCGGTACACTGTGCAACATATGCAGTGGCTATATGCTTTCCTGAAGAAAGTGAATTGGGGGTGCTGTGTTCTCCTTAAAGTACAACTAAAGGTAACATATATATTTTAGCAAATCCTCATTTAAATACCTGAAAGTTACACATGGTAATAACATAATAGCTGAAATGATTATTTTCCTACCATGTAGCTAAGTGCAGAGCAGAGGTCATATGTCATTTCCTTTCAGTGAAGTGGCTTGTCTTTCCAACAGTCCTCCAGCTTTCTATGATGTTCAGTCTATTTTACATAACACACACCCATCTGCCAATCAATAGCTGGGTGTGTGCTATGTAAAACAGTACAAGTTATTACAGGTTCATTTCCACACAGAGCTGTCTATTAACCTGTGTGCTTCTCCCTGCCTGCTCTCCTCTGGTAATTTGTAAACTGGCAGAGCAAAATCCAACCTAGGAGCTGGCTGTATAGACAGAGCAGTGGGCGGGCAAAGGTGGGGCATAGGTGGGAGTGGGCTGGGCTTCACTGGCCAAATGTGGGTGAGGCCTAATCGGGACTTGTATGTAGAATGAATGGCTGAGATTTCCACAGATATAGGAGCCCCTCCCCCCAGTGATGTCAGTACGTTTCTGCAGAGAGAGATAGACGCAAATGGGGACAACGTGTTCTGTTCAACACAGGCAATTTGAAAACCAGGAAGTAAAGTTGTCACCTCACTAAAGGATGCACATGAGAGCTGGAGACGAGGTAGATATCTCACCTTTATTACTGCTTTTTGCAAAACAATCAGTGACATGTAACAGACTGTATAGGTGCATAAACATATTGATTTCTTCATTTTGACCATAGTTCTACTTTAACTGCTTCCCACCCGTGGTATATTGAAATGACTGATGGGCAGGAGCACTTTCGTTCTCTCTCGCTCTCATATTCTCGGACATAGCACATCACCGATCACAGTAAAGATGCCATCTTGATCACAGAGTAAACAGGAAATGTCGGTTATCGGCATTCCTTTCATGCTTACAGAATGGGAGGAGAGGAGAGTTAGTAAGTGGCATTCCTCAGCAGGGATATATGCACTGACAGGGTACAGAGCTGCCTTTCAGTGTCCATCTGTGCCACCTATCTGTGCCTATCATTGCCGTTTATCTGTGCCACCTATCAGTGCTGCATATTATTGCCACCTCATCAGCGCTGCCTCATCAGTGAAGGAGAAGAATTACTTATTTACAAAATGTTATGGTGGAAACTAAATTTTCAGTCTTTTTTTCAGTTGTTTAGCAAAAAATAATAAACCCAGTGGTGATTAAATATCACCAAAAAAGAAAGGTCTATTTAAAACAAATGATAAAAATTTAGTTTGAGTACAGTGTTGCATGACCGCCCAATTGCCATTCAAAGTGCAACAGCACTGAAAATTGGCCTTGGCAGGAACAAGATAAAAGTGCCCTGTAGGCAAGTGGTTAAGCACCCTAACACGTTCTGTCACTCCTGTTTAGATGTGGGTCGTGCTATGTCCTCCTTTAGACCTACAGTATTTCTATGCTCCTTGTCCTTTCTGATGGATCTCTCACAGGGCATCCCGGCTAGGTGGATCACTAGGTGGATGCGGCAGGTCATTGTTCAAGCCTGGCCCCTCCAGGATAACTTTTCCTCCCTTTCCTGTTAAGGCCTACACTACTAGGTCTATGGGAATTTTGTGGGCTTTCCAACATCAAACATCTGTTTCGCTAATTTATTCCACCTGGTCTTTTGTTCACACATTTAGCTTTATCAGGTGAATGTTTAAGCCTCTGCTGATTCTGGTTTCGCCCATAAAGGGGCTTCAGGCAGCTGTCTAGCTACAGTCCTATACCCTTGTTTGTTTTTTGTGAACTTGTTGGCATTAGTCTGTTGCCCATTCCTCTATTGTGTATTGTTTATGGATTTCCCAGTCATCTAAGACTAGGCTTGTATCATGTACTTGTACGATCAAGAGAAAAGGATTTTTAACTTACCTGTAAAATCCATTTTTTAGAGTACAGTAGATGACCCAGGACCCTCCCCTCTGTTTCTGTTAATCGTTATTGTTTGCTAAAAAAATGGAGAACTGTAAGTGGGTGCAGTTTTATGGGGGCCTAACAGTTCTATTTGCCAGTGTCCAATCACCTGATGGTAGCAATATATAATCCATGTGTCTAAGATTATGCCTGTGTCCAATACAGATTTTACAGGTAAGTTAACATTTTTTTTCTTTCATTGGAGGCTAGAAGCATTTGCAACCATGATCAGTGGATAGCAGGTGCACAGCTCTGGCTTCTGCTTACTGTTCCTCTAGGTGCAGGTCTATATTGTACTATGAACCTTCAGTTCGAGAGCTAGGGGAAGTATCCATGAACTACAAGTGCGATGACGTTACTGCGCTTGTGCTCCATTGAGAACTATGAGTCCCTCCAAAGTAGTGGCATAAACATATCAGGGTCCATAGTAGACACAAAGCAACTACCGTAGTTCACCAAGACTGTTCCCAGCAAGCCGGAGGACCTTCCAGATGTCTGATGCGTTTCGAGGGGAGATCCCCTCTTCCTCAGACCCCTTTTTCATGGATTTGTTTGTGAGTATATCTTCTTTAACTTAAAGTGTTACTAAACCCACAACAGTAAAATCAGTCTGTATATGCACCATAACATGCTTGTTATACTCACTGTGGAACTTAAGGAGTTAATCCTCTGCATTGTTTAAAAAAGGCTGTTTTATCATGTATGCATAGCTTCTTCCCTTCTGCACTATCAATCTGAGCAAGTCCATATAATACACAGCAGGGTGGTAAAGCTGCACGTGCTTAGTTTGGTATTTATGCTGGATGAAACATTTCCTGTTTCAGTTGAACTGTTCAGGTTACATGATATTGACATCACACATGTGGGTGTGTATAGAGGCTGTAGTGGAAATCGCCTCCTGTTTGAACACAAAGCTATGGACAAACTGTGCAGGTTATCAGGAAACCATGGTATACAGTTCATCCCAAAAAGTATATAGTGACAGTATATTAATGTAAAAAGATTTATAAGCTGTGGGCACTGTGGGGGGCAGATGGACTATTTCATATTACTGGGTTTAGTAACACTTTAATATTAAAAACAACACTTGGGTAATGCGTAAGGCTGGGGCACTGTCTCTCCCTTGTCTTGCACCCCAAATAATTGTATAAGAAAGTAAGAAAGTTGGACTTATTTTAACCTCCTCCCACCCGCTGTATAGACCTATGACGGGCGCAAAGTGGCTCTCTTGTTCTGGGGCGACGTCATATGACGTCCCTGGGACACTGCAAATCCCCGATCTTGGTAAAGAGCAGACAACGTGACTCTTTACCCATGTGATCAGCTGTGTCCAATCACAGCTGATCACATGTAAACAAGGAAGTGCCGGTTATCGCCTTTCCTCTCCTCATACTGACAGCGTGTGAGAAGAGCCAATCAATGGCATGTCCTCACAGGGGAGACCTGCACGGTTAATCAGTGCAGCCCCAACAGTGCCCAGCAGAGATGCGAGTCAGTGCCCATCAGTGATGCCAATCAGTGCTCATCAAAGCTGCCTTTCCGTTCCCATCAGTTCCACCTATCAGTGCTCATCAGTGCTGCATATCAGTGCAGCCTATCAGTGCAGCCTCATCAGCGTACATGCGTGAAGGAGAAAAATTACTTATTTACAACATTTTCTAACAGAAACTAAGAAAAACTTTTTTCTTTTTCAAAAATAAAAAACCCAGTGGTGACTAAATGCCACCAAAAGAAAGCTCTATCCTTCTCTCAAAAAAATGATACAAGTTTTCATTTGGGTACAGCGTGGCATGACTGTGCAATTGTCATTTAAAATGTGACAGCCCTGAAAGCTGGCCTGGGCAAAAAGGGGGTGAAAATGTCCAGTACTGAAGCGGTTAAACTGTTGACGTGGACATCTTGTGGGGGCAGCAGGTACCAAAATTATTGTTGCCATGTCTACCTGATGTTTACTTCGCTGTTTTAAAAACATGTAAGGGATCTGCCTGTTTCTTACCCTCCCGTGTAAACAATATTGTGTGATTTTTAGTGATTAAATTGTGTTTAATTGCTATATTGCGGTAAAACTTTTTCTGTCTACTAGGGTGCCTGGCTCTGCCGAAGCTCAATCTGCAGTTTCTCACCCTCCATGATTACCTTCTTCGCAACTTCAACCTTTTCCGCCTGGAGTCTACATATGAGATTCGTCAAGACATTGAGGATGTTGTGTGCCGCATGAAGCCATGGTAAGTGGCAGGTTGGAGCTTGTTTTGCTTCCTATGTGAACTCCTTATTTTTCTCTGGTAGAACACATCCATAGTCAGTACTGCAGTCTGTATGTTTAAACAGTTGGTGATGAATAGTATTACAAGAGCCAAACACACATAAGACCTGCAGATCCTTTGTAATATTGTTTACATGGATACACAAACACTCTTTAGAGAACAATCAGAATAGTTGTGGCACATTGCCTTTTCAAACAGTCTGTACAATATACAGCTTATAATATGATGAATTACATTCTCAATCTGTATGAGTAAAACCAAGATGTTTAAAAAAAAGTTTTGCCCTTAGTTATACTTTAAGTTTTGGACAGAGTTGGGAGGGTTTAGAGCCTCTGTCAGTTTTTATTGCTGTCTGTGCCCCTGTTAGGGAGATTCACCCACTCTATTTGTCCTGTTTACCATTATTATTGAAAGTGAAAGAAAATCCCAAATTTTGGGTTGTCCCCAAAAAAGTAAAATATGGGAAATCTTCCAATGGGGACTCTAGTTCTGGTGAACTGGGGGTCCCCAAAAAAATCCTTTAATTTGCAGAGATATCCTCTCACTTCCTGTTTGGTTATGGGACAGCGGTTATAACCCTCCCTTACGCTATCCAAAATGAAAAAAAACGTTTTTCCCATAGTTATACTTTAATTTTCTTTGTTTTTATTCTAGTTTTTGCCAAGCCCACTTTTGTTTAAATGCTCCATAGAATGTACAATATTTTTGGCTTAAAAAGGAGTAGGAGACCCAGTGAATGAATTATACTGGAACCATGTGTTAACTCAAGAACAAAAGTTTAATATGTTGATTGCATTTGTTTCCTTTATCAGACTTTTTGTAATTTTTTTCCACCTGGAGATCCTGCCAGTAACACATTCCCTGCCCTGTGACAACACTTGCGCTGTATCCATGTAGAAGCAGTATTGTCATCCTAACCTGCGTGCTCCTGATTTTGACTACAAAACTCTTCCCCTCTCCTCATCTATATAACATAGGGCAGCTCTGATAACACTGATTGAGATTTCACTGCAGAATTCACAGGAATTTAGATGCTCTCTAGGTATATGGCAGATGGACAAGTATTTGTCTGCACTTGTTCTAAAGAGTCAAGACGTGAAGAAAAGTATTGGAGAGAATTTGCTTTTTTTGCAAGTACATTTAATTTTGAATCTTTTGATTATGCAGTTCTATGTAAATATCATATTGACTAAAGTCACCCATACATGAATCAAAACCGGAAAGAATTGTGCTGCCGGCTATAGCCGGCAAGACTAAACCCCACTGGCAGAACATTATTGTGCTGTGGGAGAGATCCCCCATCAACATGGACTGTGGGTGCGCATGGGAGCTGGCGGTCATGGCACACTGCTCTGAAGAAACGGCACCAGCGGCTGTTCCTTCAGAGCACATGCGCTGATGACGTAATCAGCACAGTATATAGTAAATATCTCCTAAATGGTACAAGTTACGGTACCTATAGGTAAGCATAGAATAAGTCTTTCCTATAGGTACAAAGAATACAGGAAGGTTTACTTCCTCTTTAAAAATAAGTGTCTATACTGTTCCAGGAATACAATGTTTCACCTTGCTCTGCACATGTTCAGTTGCTGTCCCATTTTTAGGTTGAATTTGTAGAGGCCGATCTGCTGACAGCCTTAAATCCATAGGATTGGCTGCTAGGACCGCCGTTGTCCTAGCAACCAGTGACGTCATTAGCGTGGCAGCTCTGGAGTTGGGAGGTGCAGGAGAGCTGAAGTCATACAAATAGGCATAAATTTGCTGAAGATATACATGTACAGGAGACTCTGCTGGGGACACGGATGATGGGGAGACTCTGCTGGGGACACTGATGATAGGGAGACTCTGCTGGGAACACTGATGATGGGGACGCTCTGCTGGGGACACTCTGCTGGGGACACTCTGCTGGGGACACTCTGCTGGGGACACTCTGCTGGGGACACTCTGCTGGGGACACTCTGCTGGGGACACTCTGCTGGGGACACGCTACTGGGGACACGCTACTGGGGACACTCTACTGGAGACACTGATGATGAGGAGACTCTGATGGGGACACAGACATGTGGAAAGGCTCTGACTGGGTCAGAGACGTGCGGAAAGGCTCTGATGGGGACGCAGGCGTGCGAAAAGGCTCTGATGGGGACATAGACGTGTAGAAAGGCTCTGACAGGGACACAGAAGTGCGGAAAGGCTCTGATGGGGACGCAGACGTGTGGAAAGAATCTGATGGAGACATAGACATGTGGAAGGCTCTGATGTGGACGCAGATACGTGGAAAGGCTCCGAGGGGCACACAGACGTGCGGAAAGGCTCTGAGGGGGGGGACAGACGTGCGGAAACACTCTGATGGGGACAAAGACTTTCGGAAAGACTCTGATGGAGACATAGACATGTGGAAGGCTCTGATGGGGACGCAGACGCGTGGAAAGGCTCTGAGGGGGACATAGACATGTGAAAAGTCTCTGAGGGGGACACAGACGCACGGAAAGGCTATGATGAGATTATTCAAATCTTATTCATTTATTTATAAATAACTATTTTATTTTTGGCCTGCGAATATTTATAAAATCTACAATTTTGCCTCGGGCTAAAAAGTTTGGAGACCCCTGCTTTAAATCAGTGGGTTTAGTTCCAATTTATAATTTTACTTCTGCTTGGGGGGGGGGCTCTGGGCTTCAGAAACATGGCAGCTTCCAGCAAGAAGCAAGCTGTTATGGTTAAAGTTCTGCTTTAAGTAATTATTTAACTCCCAAAATTTCACTAAACATTTTTTCTGTGTCTTTAAAGTTGATGCCAGAAAAAAAATCAACAAATATGCTTTAAAATATTGCCTTTCAACATCATTGCCTTTTACTCAACATCTTTATAAGTTACTGGAAGAAAGAGACACTAATAAATGCCACTTTGTGCCAAAAATACAAATTATCTTTGCAACTGTTGCATTGTTCAACGGTTCTTCTTTGTTTTGGGTTGAGCTGGACCTATGAAACAGCAGTTCTGTTGCTGTGAACACCCTCATGGGACAGCAGCTGGAATGCTGGCATGTCCCTGTTCAGCCATCTAAATAGTTAATGAAACATTCTCATTTACTCTCTGGCATGCATAGCTGTACAAATCCCCTCAGTTGCCCCGTTCAATGCAGAGTAACAACTCATGGAACAAGAGCCACCAGTGATGTTTCATATTTCATGGCTATTTCAGGGTGCTGAGCTTGCTTGTCTTTTGATCTGTGGCACTTTCACAGCTCTGAGCAGCTATTCTAAGCTACGAGGCAAGCTCCCCGCTATACCAGTCATTATCACTGTAACCCTGCAGTGTTGAACTGTCACACACCTGAATACTCATATCCTAACTGTAATGCTGTCCAGGGAATTATTGCCTTTTGTGTGTCATTTGGGAAGAAAAGTACATATTACTTTTTAGTTTGGTTAGAGTAATATATATTTATAGACATGGGAATCCTACAAACTCATCTCTTCAGGGAAGCCTATCACACCTCCAACTAATCTTTTACCTCTTCTATCAACTTATTCCCCACAGTTAGAACCTTTTGTACTTCCTACCCCTCTCTATTTGATTGTAAACTCTTCTGAGCAGGGCCATCTTGATCCTCTTGTACTTTATTGTATTGTAACTGTATTGTCTCTCTATTACATTGTAAAGCGCTGCGTAAACTGTTAGCGCTATATATATCCTGTATAATAATAATAATAATGGACTGCCTACTTTAAAATATTCATATTTTAATGAAACAATCCTACAATACTTTTCATTACAAAATATTTTTACATAGAAGCTAGAATTTTGCCTTAAAGTGTATGTAAACCAGAAAAAAAAAAATGTAATTAAAGCGGAGGTCCGGGCTAAAAAAAAAAATTAAAAGTCAGCAGCTACACATACAGTAGCTGCTGACTTTTAATATTAGGACACTTACCTGTCCTGGACTCCAGCGATGTCGGCACCCGCCGCCGATCTTCGGATCGGGGGACGGGTGCAGCCGCCTCCATCGCGGGTAAGGGAACCCGGACGTGTAAGCAGTACAGCTTCACGCCGGGCACCTTACCGCGCATGCGCGAGCTCTGCCACGCTCTGCTACTGGCCAGGCGGCCAGTAGCAGAGCGAGCAGGGAGGAGGGAGCCGGCTTCTGACGTCAGCGGCCGCGTCCGCCGGCCAGAACTCCCGGAAGTGTGGAAAAGGACACCTGTCTAAAGACAGGTGTCCTCTTCCCCCTCCCCCCCGAAAGGTGCCAAATGTGACACCTGAGGGGGGGTGGAATCCAAACAGCGGAAGTTCCACTTTAGGGTGGAACTCCGCTTTAATAATTCTGCCTGGTAGAGTATAGCATGTCATATCATCTGTGCCCAGTCTTGCCACAAAGAGTTAATCCAACTGTGAATAATGAGCTTATCTTTTTTCAGGAAGAGAAAGTCTGACTAACAGGGAAATACACAGTCGATCCGCCCCTTGCTCTGTGAGTGACAAGCAATTTGCTTATCTCCTTCACACAGCAGAGAAAGTTTTACACGCCCCCCCCCTTCCCTCCTCAATGTCTCAGTATAGAGGTGGGTGGGAAGGCTTGTGACATCACAACTCTACCCACCAAACTCCAGCAAACACAGACACCCTCTGATTTCAGAGTTTTACAGAGCTGCTAGTGCTTAGAGGAAGGACAATTGAAAGGTAGGGATAGATGCAGGAGGCTTGCATGTGTATATATACATTAATACTGTGTCATTAGTTAATACTGGGTGGGTGGTGGGTTTACATCCACTTTAAAGCGGTATTAATCCCAAAACCACAAATGTAATATATTTCAGTTTAACACTCATTAGATGGGGTGTATTCGTTTTTCTATGTTTTTTTTTTTTTTTTTTTTTTTTTTTGGCCTCATGCACACTGGACATTTTTGGACATTTTTACAGCTTCTGTTTTTAGCTGCAGATGTTTTTTTTTCTACAGTCAATAGACACCCCAGCATGTTACCCAATGTGTTCATGCACACATAAGCTGTTATCAACTATTTTTGGCTGGGGCGTTTTTGAGCTGTAAAAAAGAACGCAAGACCAGTGGGTTCTGAGAGACGTTTTTGAGCTGTTAAAACGCTCTAAAGCTGAAAAACGTGCAATAACGTTGCTTAACGTTGTATGCACAGTGTTAAGCCTCGTCAGGCGTTTCTGTCTCTGTTCAAAATCAATGGTTCCCTATGGCCCATTGATTTGAGTAGAAGTCGCACCAAAAGTCGGATCATGATGATCCGACTTGCAGCGCGACTTGTGTGCAGAGGAGCTTGAAGGGAAACCCCGCAAAAAATGTTTTAAAAAAATTGCACGGGGTTCCCCCCCAGGAGCATACCAGACCCTTCAGTCTGAATTGGTTTTAAGGGGAACCCTAACACCAAAAAAAATCCATACCAGACTCTTATCCGAGCACGCAGCCTGGCAGGCCAGGAAAGGGGGTGGGGACGAGCGAGCGCCCCCTCCTGGACCATACCAGGCTGCATGCCCTCAACATGGGGGGGTATGGGTGCTTGGAGGCAGGGGGGGCACGGTGTCCCCCACCCCAAAGCACCTTGTCCCCATGTTGGTGGTTGTCGGAGTCTGCGGGCATGGGCTTAACGGAATCTGGAAGCCCCCTTTAACAAGGGGGCGCCCAGATCCCGGCCCCCCACCCTATGTGAATGAGTATGGGGTACATTGTACCCCTAACCCATTCACCTGATAAAAAGTGTAAAAAAAAACCACTACACAGCTTTTTAAAATATTTTATTAAATCTTCTCCCCTCTCCGCCTCTTTTCCAGTGTCTTCTGCTCTTTTGCAGGGTCTTCTGAGGGGTCTTCTATCTCCTGAGGGCTCTTCTATCCTCTTCTATCTCTTTTGCTTCTAGCTCTTTTGCCGCTGTCATCTCCCTCTGTGCTTCTTCCCATGTTGACACAACGCGATCTCCCGGTCTTATGCTGTGTGCGTGCTCTGCAACCAGTTATATAGGTATGGCGCAGGGCCATCCGCTGACGTCAGGCCCCGCCCCTTTTTGACGTCGCATCCAATCATGCCTTGGGATGTGATGTCATAAGGGGGGGCTCCAGATGACGTCAGCGGATGGCCCCGCCCCATGCCTATACAACTGGAGGACGCTGGAGAAGAGGCGCAGAGGGGAGAAGATGCTGGAGCTGATTTAATAACATATTTTAAAAAGCTGTGTAGTGTGTTTTTTTTTTTTTTTACACACTTTTTTTATCAGGTCAATGGGTAGGGGTACAATGTACCCCATACTCATTCACATAGGATGGGGGGCCGGGATCTGGGGGACCTCTTGTTAAAGGGGGCTTCCAGATTCGATAAGCTCTCCGCCCGCAAACCCGACAACCACCGGCAAGGGTTGTCGGGAAGAGGCCCTTGTCCTCATGAACATGGGGACAAGTTGCTTTGGGTGGGGGGCACAGTGCCCCCCCCCCGCCCCAAAGCACCCATACTCCACATATTGAGGGCATGTGGCCTGATATGGTCCAGGAGGGGGGGGGCACTCGCTCGTCCCCAGCCCCTTTCCTGGCCTGCCAGGCTGCGTGCTCGGATAAGGGTCTGGTATGGATCGTGGGGGGGAACCCCATGCATTTTTTTTTTTTTTTGGCGTTGGGGTTCCCCTTAAAATCCATGTCTGACTGAAGGGTCTGGTATGCTCTTGGGGGGGGGTCCCCATGAAAATTTTTTTGAAAAACGTCCAGAAAAGCTGAAAAAAATCACTAAAAGCTGCTGGCGTCTTTAGAACATTTTTTTAACGTCCTGTGTGCATGAGACCTTAGGGTTTTCACTTGATCTGGTCAGTAACACACTTCCTGTATTAGAGTGCCCCCACTCTGGATGAAGGAGCACAGGGGCAGCTTTGAACATAAGTATTGTCAGTCTAGGGGGAGGGGAGTGTTAGATGTACTAGCAGATTTAGTTACACTAAAGGTCCATACACATGGTCCGATGGTTGGTCAATAACGGTCGTCCAACAGCCTGTTGGCCAATAATCCGATCGCGTGTACGCACGATTCTACAGCCGATTTCCAATCGTCGTCCAACAGAAGTTGGACAACAAGACTAGAAAACTTGTGTTGGCCAACTAGGAGTCGACCGATTGTGGGCTCGTGTGTACAGAAGTTGACCAACAAAGAGTTGCAAACACGCATGCTCGGAATCCAGGAAGTGTTCGGTCGTGTAACTTTTGTTCGTAATTCACAAATCACATTCACCTGAACCTCCTCGTTTTACGCTCGGAACATGTCGCTACGTTCGGCTTTGTTGGCCGATTACCTGATTCACGTTAGTGCGCTAGACCAAACCGCTGTCGCCCAATTTGGACAAAAGTTGTACGTTCGGTTGACCAACCATCAGCTCGTGTGTGCGAGGCTTTACAAATTTAAGCCAAACTGCAGCTCACACCGTAGTTGCACAAACCGTTACAGCAACAGTTTTTTTTTCTTTGCGATAAAGGTTTTACATGAATAAATAAAAGCTGATCATTGTAAGAAGCCCTGTCAGTGGTAAATGGTTTGTCTCAGCACTCTTAACTGCTACATTTGCAGGAGAGCTTATTCTGTAGAAAAACAACAAACTTACTGTCAGAGTCACCAACTGAAAGTAAAAGAAAGCAAGCCTAAAAAATCAAAATAATGCAACCATCACATTTAAGAATTGGTAAGCTAAATATAATACATTTTTGATTTTGGGTTTAATACTGCTTTAACGTCTGTCCTTTGTAATCCTCTTTATTGCAACAAAGAGATTGACAGAATTAGGGGCAACACTTTCAGTGCAGTATTAGGCCCCTTTCACACGAGCGGAGCCCGTTTTGGCGGGCTCCACTGCTCAGCGGGTATCCATCTGTTGATCCCCGCTGAGCCGGCGGATGACAGGACAGTCTCTGCACTCCGTGCAGAGACTAACCTGTCAGAGCTCCATTCTCCTCTATGGAGGATCGGATGAACACAGACCGTCTGTCCGTGTTCACCCAATCCAATCCGCCAGGCGGATGGAAAATAGGGTTTCCATTCGTCTGTTTTTGGCGGATCGGGTGTCAGAGGACAATGGAGCGTCCGTTTGGATCCACCTGAAAAATCGGCAGGCGGACCCGAACGATCCGCTGGTGTGAAAGAGCCCTAACTCTGCTCATTCCTTTCAGTCACATTGTAATCATGCTAACTGGAGAAGAAAGCATTGGGATAACCGCTTCAGCCTGCTGCTGCTTTGTCTAATCACAAGCTGGTGCACAGTATAGCCTACAGAGGTCCACCTTTTCTGTGCTGTTTGGCAGGAGCGCCTGGCTCTCAAGTCTGGCTAGAAAAGCATGAGATTTCTTTTTAGATCCATTGGCAATTAAAATCGTTTACATAAAAAATTTAACTGTGTATTTATCTGATTGCTATGGTTCAATGGCTTAAATAATTTATTGCACAAGGGATTGTAATGCCTTATGAGACTACCACATCCTTACCCGATGGACATTGATGGACACAGACTTTCATATACAGGGTCAGACTAGCACACAAAAGGCAGTGTTGCACAGATGGCCATGTGCTGCATGATTAGGAAAGTTGTCTTTTGAGGTATTGCTGTCAATAGTTATTATATAGGTGCTGTTTGTGCTGCAGATCTGGGTGCAAGTAATCTCTTGCATCTGTATTTTCTGTTACATCTAATTGTACCTTTTTGGGCAATCTGTATTTATATTCATGTGAATGGGGAACCCTCCCTTTTTATTTCATATAGTCAGGCTGTCCACTTTTTTTTCTGGTGGCTAGGCACAGTTTATGCCCAAAGTGCCAATTTCCTAACACTTTCTTCTTTTGGGTTTGATCATGCAGCTTTAGAGCCGGTTCACACTGAGGCGACTTGTCAGGCGACTCAAGTCGCCTGACAAGTCGTCCCCATGCAGTGCAATGGAACTGTTCTAATAGGAGCGACTCAGGTCGCTCCTCAGGTCGCTCCGACTTAGAAAAAGGTTCCTGCACTATTTTCAGGGCGACCTCAGCGTGACTTGCATTGACTTCTATGTAAAGAAGTCTCCTTGCAAGCCACGCTGAGGACGCCTCGAGTGGTGCGACTTGCTTTGCCCTGCAAGTCGCGCCGCTCCAGTGTGAACCGGCTCTTAGGGGAGAGAGCAAGGGAATGCATTCTCACACTAATCATCCACTTCCTATGATTTGCTGTCTGCTGAGCTGTTTTTTTTCCCACATAGCACTTCAGACTGCCTTGCTCAGACTACCTGGGACATAAAGATTCATCTTTTCAGCTCTTTGTTGAAGGAAATAAATAAAAATGCAGAGTGTAAGAGCACTAAATTACCCTAACTACACAAAACTAAGCATCAACAGTGCAGATCAACACCTTTCCATTTTACATCAAAATGTTTTTCCTCCAAGTCAGGTTTCATTACCCAAACAAGCCTTCCTCTACCTCCTCATGCTTGGGCAAGATGCCAATGTTTGAAAGTACTCCCCCCACCTTTTCCATCAGAGGTGAGGGGAGATATGATGACTTTCACCCAGGTTTTGGAAGTTTAAATAATTAGGGCATGAGTGTGTGCAAGAAGTAGTATCAGAGGGTTGTAAAAGTTTCTTCTCTTCGTGTCTTCCTGTGTCCCAGCAACTTTGGATGGACTTCCTTTCAGCTGTTCAAGGATTGATGAAGATATCGTTCCTGGTTCCCTGAGGCCGGGTTCACTCTAGCTGTGGCTGCGGCTCACAGCAGGAGTCCAGTGAATCACTACACTGTTTCAGGTGCGAATCAGGTCAGAATTGTTGGCTGAATTTGCAGCTGAAACGGAGCCAAAGAGGCGCATGACCTTTATTCAGTGCTCTCTGCGGCCGCCCCGGAGCTGTGTGAACTGGCTCCATGGAGTGTCAGTCTCAGTCTCCTGTCATGCGAATTGGATGCGGAAAAATACTCATCCAGTTTGCATCCATGTGGACCCAGCCTAACTGAACAGCTCAATGTTTTTTTTTTTTTTCCCATTCAAATTGGTTTACAGTTTTGAAGCCCAAAGGAAGCATTCTGGACTTCAGGGACCTCAACGCCTTTGTGTGTCCTCAAAAGTTTTCAATTAGAATTTATTCAGTCAGTTATTACCTCCCTTCATCTAGGAGACATGTGGCTTCCCAAGACACTAGGGATGCCTGTTTACGCATTCTTATTTTTCCAGGTCATCAACAATTGCTTAGTTATTCTGTTGGGACACCAGTTCTGGGTCTTCACTTCAGAGAAGTCATCGGATACTTGGGTGATCTCTTGCTGTGAAAATGTCCTCTCTGGCCTTGGACTCCAGTGTGTCAATCCTGCTATGGACCTTAAAGGACTTTGGATGGATCCTGAACATCAAGAAATCATCTCTGATTCTGTTACACTGCTTGGAGTTCTTGGATACTTTTCAGGCCTAGGCTCCAAGGTTCTGCCCTTGGAGAAGTTCTTAAATCTGCAGAATCAGGTTCAGCGAATTCATATTGAATTCATGTGAGTGCAAACATTGATGGTGTTCACCTTCAAAGCAATTCCGGTTTGTTCAATTTCACTCAAGGCCTTGCAGTAGAACATTCTCATAACATGGACCACAGCCACTCTGTCTTTAGATAAGATCATTAGGCTATGTTGTCAGGCGCTGTTGGAGGGCAACTTTTTTCCTCTTACAGTGGCAGATTGTCATGATGGATGCCAGTTTTCTGGGCTGAGGTGAGATTTTGGGCACTCTTTTCAGCATTGTTGGTCTCAGGAAGAATTGATCCTTCAATCAGCACGCTTAAATTATATGCATTTCATCTGTCATTATTTCACTGGACCGCCTCTTCTTGCCTGGTCCTCTTTTGACTTATGTCCTCTAATACGAGTTCAGTCGGGCAGTGCCACAGCTGTGGCCTGCATCAGTCACTAGGCGTGTTGCAGCAGCAGCAGAGTTAGAGTCCATCCTGTCCTGGGCAGAGAGATGTATGTTCCGGCAATATCCATAGTGCATATTCCCAAGGTGCAGAACTAGCGGGCAGATTTTTTCAGAAGACGATGTCGATGTCTAGATCCAGGTGAATGGTCTCTTTTATCTGGACATGTTCCGGAAGATATCTCTGAATTGGGGGACTCCAAATGTAGATCTGTTGGCTTCAGTTCAGTAAGATACTGGGCAGATTTGTCTCTGAAAAGAAGAGAAGGTTTGGGACTATTTGATAGCCTCACCAGCAGGTTATGAAAGTTGTACATCATGGTTACAATAATGCAAGATTTGTCTCTGAGATACAGGACCCAATGGCAAATGCAGAAGGTGCCCTGGTGAAGCCATGGGATCAGAATTCCCTGATGTATGCCTTTCTTCTGTAAGGTTTATCATCAGATGTGGAAAACAGATTTTTTTTTTTTTTTTTTTTTTTTAATGGTGTGAGATTATGGTGGCTTCCCTATGTTCTTTCTTTCCTATAGTTGGGGATAGAACAGTACAATTGGGGAGGTTGTCTTTTGAGGTGTTTTTGCCAATAGTATATAACTGCTGTTTAGGCTGAAGATCTTAAGTAGCAGAGTATCCAGTACCTCCCATTCATACCTTTTGGGTTTATATTATTGTCCTGCTTCCGTGCCAGTAGGATTGTATTTGAATGGTAGAATAAGGTTGGCATCAAATGTATGCATTGCGGTAATGCTTGATAGTGCACCATGAATGTTAGTGCATTGTGATGCTATTAATTTTCCATGGAGCCACAACACACTTTCAAGCATTGCATTCTCGAACAAGGTTAGGGTAATGTGCTGTGCTATGGTTTGTTGGAAACCCTGTCAAAATGATTGTGCTGCCTTTACACACAATGCTAGACCTAATAGGGGATATTTACTAAAACTGGAGCGTGCAAAATCTGGTGCAGCTCTGCACAGAAACCAGCTTCCAGGATTTATGTCAAAGTTTAATTGTACAAGCTGATTTGCTACCATGTGCAGCTGCACCCGATTCTTTGTTCGCAAGTTTTTAGTAAATCTCCCCCAATATGTGTTAACTCATCGCAAAAGTGTGATCCCAACTTGAGTCTTTACACTTTTTTTTATTTTTTTTTTTACCAATGCCAGACATACATAGTGCATTCCATGGTAACAATATGTGAGACAAGCCCTAGACTACAGGCCAGACTAAAAGTGTGTGTAATTTGTAAATCGGGTTTTAGTGTTAAAACTAATTTAAATGTGTATATCGGGGCAAAATTAAAAAAAAAAAAAAATAAATATATGTATATATATATATATATATATCTTCGTTATTTTATTGCAGCACATGCACATTTCCCCTTGTGTTCTCTCTTCAAAAACCCTGCAAATACAGAAAAATACCCATTAATATGTCAGAAATGCATTAATCTCTTAATTGTGGACTGACAACCCACTGCAGTTTTGTGGACTGAGTGGTGTCAACCTTGCCCAGTGTCTTGTGCTCAACCACTAATTAGATATATCCCACATGTAAATTAGCATGACAAGTAATACATTGACAGGAAGAGAATTCAGACTACTGAGGTCATCAGTGTGTTTCTGTTCCATCAGTGTCCAGCCACAGGCTGGGTGTGGGGAGGTGACCTGTGCTGTGTTTAACTGCAATATAGAAAAGTCAGGTCACCAGTCTGACTGTGCTGCCTGGTAGTCTGTAGAAATCTCAGGACTGGATGGACAGAAATACAAATCCATTGACAGATAAAATAGGTCTCATAAATGTATTTATCGGTTTGCTTTTAGGTTCAGCTTTACATTGTACAGCTTCATACATCTGTACGTGTGTTAACATAAATGTATACATTGGGGGGGGGGGGGCGTGTACGAATGGCGAATGTAGGCAGACGCACCTAGCTGCAGCTGCGCTGAGAATCCT
>BLSH010421709.1:1719944-1733312 GCA_018402905.1 Glandirana rugosa
TTGTACGTCCCTCGTGGCAGTCCGCAAGATCCTCGTATTTAATGTGTGTATTAAAGGACTGATGGAGAACGTGAAAACTTCCAGGACCTCGTGGTCCGGTTACCTTTGCCGGTTTTTTACTGGGGTAAAACCTTTCGATTGTGGGGTTGCATATAAGATCCTCCGTAATACTCAGAAAACTTGCCAAGTAAAAAAGGTGTTCAAAAACCTTTTACACCTTTCTTTTACTTTTGCGTAAAAAGAAAATGTGTTTCAACAGTTAAATAGGACCTTCAAAAGTGCAAGAGGTAGTCAGGAAATTATGTGTGTAATTTATGCTCCTAGAACGCCTGACGGTGCTCCCTGCATGTTGGGCCTCTGTATGTGGCCAGGCTGTTAAAAAGTCTCACACATGTGGTATCGCCATACTCGGGAGGAGTAGTAGAATATATTTTGGGGTGTAATTTGTGGTATGCATATGCTGGATGTGAGAAATAACCTGTTAACATATGACAATTTTGGGGAAAAAAAAAATAAATAAAAAATTAATTTTGCAAAGAATTGTGGGAAAAAATTACAACTTCAAAAAATTTACCATGCCTCTTACTAAATACCTTGGAATGTCTACTTTCCAAGAAGGGGTCATTTGGGGGGTATTTGTACTTTCCTGGCTTGTTAGGGTCTCGGGAAATGAGATAGGCCGTCAGTAAATCAAGTGTGATCAATTTTCAGTGATTGGCACCATAACTTGTAGACTCTATAACTTTCACAAAGACAAATTATAATATACACTAATTTGTTTTTTTTTTTTACCAAAGATAGGTAGCAGTATAAATTTTGGCCAAAATTTATGAAGAAAAATTACTAATTTGCAAAATTTTATAACAGAAACAAAGAAAAATTCATTTTTTTACAAAATTTTCGGTCTTTTTTTAATTATAGCGCAAAAAATAAAAAACCCAGAGATGATTAAATACCACCAAAAGAAAGCTCTATTTGTGTGAAAAAAAGGACGCAAATTTCATATGGGTACAATGTTGCATGACTGAGTAATTGTCATTCAAAGTGTGAGAGCGCTGAAAGCTGAAAATTGGTCTGGTTGTTAAGGGGGTTTAAGTGCCCAGTTGTCAAGTGGTTAAAGAGACCTTGCCAACACATTTTGCACATAAAGACCTAATCTACTGATACATTTCATGTGAGCCGCGCAGAACCCACTAAGCCTAAAACTTCACTTTCAACTAAATGAAAACTTGAAGGATTAACAAAACTTAACTTAAATATGAACCATAATCCAGCAGCTGTGTTCTGAAAAAAAAGGCGGCAATATTTGGCATAGGGTCTCTTAAGGGGACTAACTCATCCACCTTTGCTCATACTATGACGTGTGTTGTTGACATCATCGTGTAATTTAGCGCTAGGACAAATCTGTGCATTAAATTGCAGTTGCCATTATGTAGATGGCACAATAGTTTGAGCATATTTATTTATTCTCCTGTTATGACACATATATATTCCTGACAAAGCCCTTATTTAGGCAAAACATGAGTTTTCAAGGTAGGGGTTTCACAATTTTTTTGTGCGTAAGTCTTTCAGGTTGTGCTGGGGGTCTTTCTCAATCATGACATTTTAAGGTGAGTCAGGAACTTTTTTGTCAGTAGGCAGTCGGTGGATGAGTTAGCCCTCCTAGGAGACCCTATGGCAAATATCTCTTCCATTTTTCTCCAGCACACACCTGTTGGATTATAATTTATATCTAAGTTTTGTTAATTATTCAAGCCAGTTGGATGCAGGCCCCGTTTGGGTATTTTGACAACTAATGGGCTGGCTGTCAAAATACAGTAGTCGCAGCAGGAGATCTGTCTGTCCACGCTGTGTAGTGTGGATGTAAGAATCGTCTAAACAAAAAAAAAAAAAAACGTGGCCAGCTTAAGCAGAGCTATCAGTGTCAGAAAATCAACATTTATTGCATTATCAGAAACCCCCCCAAATCATTAACCTCTTACTCCTGCTTGTAAAACAAACTCAGAAACAAGTTCAGAAACAAAACTGCTGAATTGCACACACTGTCAATGGGGTTATGTGTTCATGTTTAAAATAATTACTTTTCAGAGCAAATAGACATGTTTTAGAGCACTAGATAAGCACTTTTTTATGTTTATCAATATTGGACAAACCTCCTGGATTATTTACTGTAGATAAGCCATTCTATCCAAGACACACGGAGACCCAAACAATAGTATGGCTATTAGACAAAAGCTAGCTACACACATATATATTTATCCATCCATGCTAAAGAGACTCTGCTAGCTATTATATTCAGACAGCCACCACACGTGGCTGTTTGAATACCTGTACACAATACATAAGAAGAGCAAGCTTCTGATTAAATAATTATTCAAATGTTTTTAATTGTAGTGTGTTTAGGGTATCTGTCTGTGTTTGGGTGTGTCTGCTTTCAATACTTTCAGTCACAAAGCTAGGAAAGCATCCGCTAAATTTCAATCCTTGTATGGGTAAGCTTATTGTACCCAAATCGATCGACTGGGTACAATCAGCCTTTTCCGGTTTTTGGAATGCGATTACTGCATGTAGCAATCATTGTGTTATGCCAGCAGGGAATGTTCCCCTGATCTCTGCTCGAACTCCGGCAATTCTGAGCTGTCAGTGCCCATGCAGTTGTTGAAGCGGCCCAGGGATGTGAAATCCCCAATTTTTTTCCTCTTCTCTGTACAATACTTATGGCGTGGGCCACATCAATTCACTGTGGCAGTGCTGACCAATCAGAATTGATCTGGTCTATAATGGAAACGCAGCACAGAGAATGAGGAGAAAAGTGGCAATTTCAGTCTCTGGACCGCTGAACCAGCTGTGTGGATACTGACCGCTCAGGATCGTCAGAGGCAAGTACAGCGGGGACCAGAAGGGTGTATTATGTTCACCTTTACATTTTTTCTGTAAAGGTGAGCTAACACGTTTAATGGCCCTGTAATCTATTTTCCTGAATTTGTTTCTTGATGTTTTTTTTTCTGCCTGCTTGTATCATCCTCCAAACGTCTTTTTCCCCTCTCACTGTCATTTATTTTAAACAAGCAGTGCATGTTAGTTGCAGTTTGTGTCGCTTCAAATCAGAATATCTGATCCCTGGGCTTGTTCTGGATCAGTGGCAGATGATAATCAAGCATTAAAGCCATTAGATTAGCATCACAGCCAAGCAACTAGCATTTTCAGGAGAGGTGAGCAGTGGCAGCCCTCTTTCACTTCTTGTAAAAAAAATAAAGCACTCCCTTTCCCTAGCCCCCTCAGCATCCACAAGAGTGTGGTTTTATTCCCCCCACTTCTAGTGTCCTGCAGCCTCCACACCCACTGTCTGCAACCCTGCTAGTGAAATTCTAGTGTGGGTTGCACATTAGAGTCCCATAGACTGGAATAAGGTCTTGCTACTGTAATTCAGGTACAGCACTTAGAGGAGGTAAGGTACAGAACTGTGCGGGGGTAAGGGGGAGGGGGGTGTATAGTGGGAATAGATAATAATCACATTTTGTTGCTTTGCAGCCTGAAATGAAGACCGATACAGTTCTGCAAATAAGAGTGGGCAAATATTGCAGTCTAGATGTGCAAAGTTAGTAGAGACAAATACCAACAGACTAAAGAATGTGATTAAAGCAAAAGGTGGTGGTTCAACAAAATACTGACATAAAGGGGTGATCCTTCTTCCAACTCAGTGATTCTGTTTTTGATGTTTTTTTTTCTGACATGTTGGTGTTATGTCTTTCACTTGGGTGTTATAAGTTTCAGTTAGGAAATACAGCTGATTGAAACAAAAACTGTGTCTGTCTTTGTTTGAGGCTCCAAAGCAACAAAATGTGATTATTTTAAAGGGGAGTGATTGTTTTCTATACCCACTGTAACTGGGTTTATTGAGAAGGCTAGGAAAGGGGGCCGGGTAAATCTTTTTTACAATGCTAAACATGTACTTTATTTACAGTGGCTACTTACTTTGTTTATTACATTCTTAGAATGAGACGACCTGTATGATGTAGAAGGTGGGCTTCATTAAATTTGAAGTGTGGCTCCACAGTGTATCAACTTTGTTGGCTACACTTTACTGGCAGTCAGTAATATGGCCACGTCTAAATCTTGCTATTCCAAATGAGGGCACGGAAGGGGATTCCCAATTGACCTGCAGCCCCGATCCATGGTCCCTGAATATGAAATGGCCCTCCTGCTCCTTTATGTACAAAGTATGATGTAGGTTGGTGATTGAGTTGATATATTTGTTAGCAAAGTGACCAGCAACTAGCTAACCAAGATAATAGGAGTTTCCAGGTCCAAGACAAGAGCACATCATATGCTCCCATATGATCTCCCATGCAAATGCTAAAAACATATTAATAGAGTTATGATTTACTTTACAAATAAACACTCTTAATAACATCCCCTGCACAGCAGTACTTAGGCTGAGAGAGGGAAGTGCGAGTACTAGGAACCAGTCAGGCTTTTCTTACATGCACATGTGCTGACTAGGAATATTCTGGAAGAAGGTAAGAGCAGAACGGTTGACTTATTAGTGTCTTACTGGTCCTTCATTGTCTAATCGCCAGGCTGTGGGTGGTAGGGTGACACTGCTGTTTTTCTTAACCCTAAAGCAGGGCATATACGTTCAGTTTTTTTTTTCATTCAACAGAAAAAAAACACCCAAAAACTGACAGATCCCCACATCAGCACAACGGCGCGTGACACAGGGATCTCTCCCGCTGAGCTCGTTCTAGTCTGACAACACCCCATCAGAAAACGCAGATCTGCGTTTGCAAGCCTGCTCAACTGGTTGACTTTCGGTGCATGTGTACTGGGCTTAACAGAGATAGTGGTAGAGGAGATAGAGAATATTTGGGCTTCATGCACACAGGACGTTAAAAAAAAAACATCCTAAAAACATCAGTAGCTTCTCAGTGATTTTTTTTCAGCTTTTACTATCCTTATATTACCAAAGTTTTTTCGCATTTTTAAAGGGCCAGCATTTTTTTTTTCTCAGTTGATCTAAAACGTCCAAGAACGTTGGGGATCGACGTTTAGCCACGTTTGAACATTTTTACATATGAAAAATGTCTCTCAGAACCCTCTGGTCTTGGGGTTTTTTTTTACAGCTCAAAACGTCACTGCTAGAAACAGTTGATAACAGCCTATGTGTGCATGGAAACATAGGATAACATGATGGAGGGTTTGACTGTAGAAAAAAATGTCTACAGCTAAAAACAGCTGCTGTAAAACAGTCAAAAAACGTCCTGTGCGCATGAGGCCTTACTGAGGCATTAGAAAGCGCAGTGATTGTGAATGTACTGCAGTCAGGCATAGGTGCAGTAAGAATGTTTTGTCCCTGATCCACTCAGAATCTTTTTTTTTTTTTCTTTTTTTCTTTTTTTTTTTAGGATTAGTTGCTTTTCCGTTTTACATATCCATCTCTTATGTTTATTAAATTCTGAACAAGTTGCTCCTCTGAGAAGTAGAGCATATTCATTTAGAAAATGCTTTGTATGGGTCATATGAACATATGTATGTCAGCCATTGGTGAAGTGTGAGTATTGAACTGATTAACATCAGCTGGGATGGTGGCAGCTTAATGTGTATTGAACATCAATTTGTTTCCTTGTTGAAGATTTTTTTTAATTGGTCTGATGAGAGATTAATGTGTTGGCTCCAAGAATTCCTGCAAAGGATTGCTCCTCTAAAAATAAGCAGGTTTTAGGTTATAAGGGGCAACATTTCAATGCTGTTGAAACAGCAAAATGTAATTTATATGCTGAAGGTCCTGGGAGTTGTGCACAGATTTCTGCCAGCTGGCACATAATTGCAAAACATTTCCCTGTACTCCTCTAGCTGGAGGCATACACTAAAGGTGACCCCTGTTGGCACTGCAAGCATATTCCGCTTTTGACCATTACTGTCTAAACTATGCCACCACTTGGGCAGCATGTCTGCTTCACTACATACAAGAAGTAATGCCCGGTACACACAATGAGATTATCGGGCGAATGATTGCCCGTTTTTTTCGCATGCTAATCTCAGATCGAATCAGAAGAGTTTACTTTAGTCACGAAAATTCTCGCACAACAGAATAAAAAATCGGAAGTGATGTGATGTGTTGTAGTGTATTTATATTGCATTTTCGAACGGCAGCTGTACTGATGAAACGAAAATTGTACGATCGGGCACCGTGTGAGAATTTTTCCTGCATGTCCGATCTTGTCTGGATGGAAAACATCTGATGAACTGTCATGATCGGCTCTTGAAAGCTCTGTACGAACGATCCGATTATTGTACGATCGCTTCGAAAGTGATATTTTCTGTATGATTTTCTGGTCGTGTGTACCGGGCTTAAGGCAAGAGTATTGTCCAAAAATGCACTTGTGGTTCCACAACAATTTCTAATGGAACCTTATCTTGGATAGTTTTTCTTTCTGGTTTTTGTTGTGTAGCAAAGTAAAAGCTGGATTCTTTGTAGACTGTGCTATGTTATTCAATTGGTGCATGGAGGTTATGTCTCCATGGGAGACTGCAAAGAACAGAATCTGGTTATATGAGCTCAAGGGAGGTTTTCAGAAGAGCTTAACCGGGAAATTACTGTTAAGTTAAAATCTTGTTTTAAAGTGTGAATCTCCTAAAGGTAAGGCTCGGGTTTCGTGAATTCATAGTTATATTTCTAACTGCGCTGTCCATCTATTGCTCTTAAGGCAAGGAAAGGACATGTGTAGAAAGACATAAACGAAGGGTAATTGCTTATGATGCATATGATGTTATTTTCTAACCTAGAATGTACACACCTTTGCTGTTTTTTTTTTTTTTTTTTTTTGTAATTCCTTTATTTACATGTGAAAGTCATATAATCAAACATATACATCAACAGTACATAAGCATAGCCCAGCACATCGCCAAATATACTGTTAATATAGTCTTCAGCTAATGAACAGTTAATAAACAAACTACAGGCAGATAGCGATCCCAGTGGAGATAAGCATTATAGTGTTCCTGTAGTCTGACAATAACATATATGTTTGTTCATGGGCTCACATCTGTGCACTGACAAGGTATCCATGAGGAGCAAGCACAGCTGAGCCATGCAAGTCATTGTAAGGAAAAAAAAACTCAAGTAAGGAGGGTTATTCAGTTTTTCGATAACCAGAAAAGAGAGAAAGGAAGACAGGACATGTAAGAAGGGGGGGAAAGGAACCTCCCGATTATAACAACCGAGTGGAAGGAAAGAGAGAGCAAGGGGGGAAGGAAAGAGAGAAAAATAAGGGGGGGTGAGAGAGGGGGCAGGAAAAATTATAGAGGGTATGGGGGGGGGGGGGTGGGGGAAAGGGTAACCAGTCATCCCACTCCCTAGGGAGAGCGGGGCAGGTGCAAACACACTGGGTGGGGCGAACGCACACTCACTGGGTGGTGGACAGCTCGGATAGGTAGGTATCAGTGAATACAAAGAGATTCCATGGCCTCCAGGTTTCCTTGCACACCTTCTCTGTGTTACGTAAAGTAGCTTTAAGTTCCTCCATGTCCCGCAAAACATTAACTTTTGCAAACAACAGAGCCTTTGTGTGTGTGTGTGGTGGTGGGGGGGGTCCGACATCTTTCCAGCAAAGTGGCATGCAGGCCTTTGCAGCATTTAGAAGCTGCATTGTGAGAGAAGATTTGTATTTTTTGATCGGCCTATCCTTCATATGCAGCAGGCATTCCGCCGAGTTGGCATGCAGATCTACATCTGCGAGTTGTTTAATGATGGTGGTTGCATCATGCCAGAACTGTTGGATTTTGGGGCATTCCCAGAAAATGTGGACCGTCGTAAATGCGAGATAAGCCCTGTGGGCGTGAGGAAATCCGTGAGGTGAGAATACCCCTTCGCTTAGAAATTGTTCACCCCGAATACCCGGGATGAACTCAGGATTACCAACAATGGGAACCATGGGCGATGGGAGTGGGGATATGGTGGTGTTTCGAAATGTTTCCCATGCAACCTGCAATGTATTGCCCAATGTAGAGTGGGCACCCAGCTCTCTAGACATTGGGGGAGATATCCAAGGCCAGCTCAGTGCGGTGTCCTGAGAATCTTCCAATTCCATGGAGACCCAAAGCTTAGCCTCCCCATGACAGTGCCAGTCTACTATCCGATTAAGATGTACAGCACTATAGTACGTCCGGATGTCCGGGAGAGCTAGACCTCCTGATCCCTATGGCAGTGACAGTCTCTGTAATGTCTGATGCGGTTTATGATGGGACCATACAAATTTCCGAAACCGTGAACAGATCGTACGGAAGAAATGAGGGGGAAGCTGTATTGGAAGAGCAAACCAGGTCAGCGTCAGGGAGTGCCAGTGTAACAGATCCTCCCTCACCCTGCAGAGGAGTGGTTCAAAATTGGCTTTGTACAGTTTGGATGTGTCTGGAGTGATGTTGGTTCCCAGGTATTTTATTGCCGTGGTGGCCCAGTGAAAGGGGAAGGAGGGTTGAATACCCTTAATCACCACAGGGTCCACCGAGATATTGAGGGCAGACGATTTGCCAAGGTTAATTTTAAAATGGGACAAGATCCCATACCTCTTAAGGGCCTGTAAGAGGTTTGACAGGGAAGTGAGAGGGTCCGTAAGGAAGAAAATCAGGTCGTCGGCAAATGCCGTCATCTTAATGGTCTTCTGAGGGTTTACGGTAGCCAGATATGTTGGGGTCAGCCCGGACCGTGCAAAGAAAGGGTTCCAACGTCAGTATGAATATAAGGGGAGGGAGGGGACAGCCCGTTAGATATATCAAAAAAGTCGGACCTTGTCTCATTGACCTTTACAGCCACAGACGGTCGTGAATAAAGAGCAGAAATCCAACTGAGCATGGAGGACCCCAGACCAATACATTCCATCATCGTTCGGATAAAGGACCAGCGGACTCTATTGAAAGCTTTATCTGCATCTGTGGAGAGCAGAATAAGCGGTTTCTTAGAGGTCCTTACTGCGTGTATCAAGTTAATGACACGAACAGTGTTGTCCCGAGGCTCTTGAAGAGGGAGGAACCCCGCCTGGTCCCTGTGTACTAGGTTCGGAATATGAAGCACTAGTCTATTGGCTAAAATCTTTGCGAAGAGTTTCAAATCAGTATTTAAAGCGGAGTTCCACCCAAAAATGGAACTTCCGCTTTAAGCACTCCTCACCCCCTTACATGCCACATTTGGCATGTAATTTTTTTTGGGGGGGAGTGTTTCCCCAGGTTTCAGAGGGACTTCCTGTCCCTCTTCCACCTTCCGCCTCGGGGCCGCCTAGGCGACTCCTCCTCTCCTCCTAGGTGGCCCCTCCCTCCTGGCAATCTTCTGGGACACGTCACAGGTCCCAGAAGATTGCCTGGCCACTGGCAACACGCAGCGCGACTCGCGCATGCGCAGTGCATGCCCGGCCGTGAAGCCACGGCCGGTGCCCACACTTGCAATGCCGGCGCCGCAGGGAGGAGGGGGGAGACGAGCGAGGCTTCGGGAGCAGCCATCGCTGGACCGGGAGACAGGTAAGTTTCTGTTTTATTAAAAGTCAGCAGCTACACTTTTTGTAGCTGCTGACTTTTAATAAACAAAAAAAAGCATGGAACTCCGCTTTAATAATGCAATAGGACGGTAGCTGCCACACTGTGCCGGATCCTTGCCCTCTTTGGGTATCAGGGTGATGAAGTCTCTAAGAGCTTCTGCCGGCATCGACCGGCTCTCTACCAAAGAGTTGAGGATGGTTACTAGATGCAGCATGAGGGAGGCTGAGAATGTCCCATAATAGGTGGCTGTCAGACCATCAGGCCCTGGTGCCTTTTTGGGTTTGGCCTGAGCCAGTGCTTTGCCCATTTCTTCCTCAGTAATGGGGGCCTCCAATTGTTCTCGCACCGAAGATGGAAGGGAAGGCATGCCGAAGGACTCAGTATAGGAACAGATATTAACCCTGAGATCGGGGGCAGCTTCTGGGGATGGTGCCGGGTCCAAGTTATATAAACCATGAAAAAAGGAATAAAATTCCGCCGTCATAACATCCGACCTTGACAGCTTCTGTCCCAAAGGCAAAGTAATATGTGAGATATATGTCCTGGTACGTGGGCCACCGAGCACCCTTGCCAGGAGGGTGCCATGTTTATTCGAAAATTCGTACATGGTCCTCCGAGACCATGCCAATTTCTGTTTCGTTTTATGGAACAGAAGGGAATTGAGTTATTCTCGGGTCTTAAGCAGCTCACAATGGGCTATGCTGGCTTTGTTGGCACTTTCCAAATGACGAAGACGGGCCAGCAGGGTCTCAAGCCGCTCAGCCCACTCCCATTTCAAACGAGCACCTATCTTGATTAAGATACCCCTGATCACCGGTTTATGAGCCTCCCAAACCACAAGCGTCTTGTAAACCGAATTTGCATTCAGCGGAAATTACTCGGAGATAGCAACTGTCAGGTTTTGACTGACTTCAGGAAGTGGGGCACTGGACCGTACGGCCTAGGTGTATGGGAGCATGGTCCGACATAAGTATGTCTCCAATGTTTGCTGATTGAACCCGCGGTATCTTTTTATGAGGGATAATGAGCTAATCTAAACGGGAGTAGGTTTGATGTACCGGCGAGTAGAGGGAATAGTCCTTCTTGCGTGGGTGTAAGAGACACCACAGATCAGTAAGTTGTAAAAGATGGAGTACCGCTTTTAGGAGTTTAAGACAGGAATAAGAAAGATGCAACATGCCCCGGGATACATCCATGGCCGGGTCCATGGAAAAGTTCAGTTAACCACCGAAGATCAGGATCCCCTCCTGAAATTCCAGAAAGGCCGATACTAAATTCCGTGAGAAGAAGGGGAGATGGTCCACATTGGGGAAGTAGACATTAGCTATAGTAACCAGGGCATCGCCAGTTTTCCCCTTTACAAAAAGATACCATCCCATCGGGTCTTGTTGGATGGCAGAGAGTGACCAAGGCACAGTATTGGCCAGTAAGATCACACCTTTGCTGGTTGAGTACACAAAACCTTGTTTGAAGAAACTCTGAAAATGTAACTTAATGTAATTTTAGGCTAAGTGAATTACCGTATTAAATTATTGTGTCTTGTGGCTTTAACCAGGCCTCCGCAAACACGATGTGTGCTTCTTGATCACCCTGCGGCCCATGTTACTTTATGGAACAAAGATTGATCGGAGACAGTCTATTGTGGAACAGACTGGGCTCATGTATGTACGAGGATGTGAGCTTCAAGGCATGCTGGATGAGAAAGGGCGTGTCATTGAAGAAGGTAAGATACTAATAAAACTGCATTGTAGAATTGGTTATAGATGGAGAATGTTTTAAGAAACAACCAGAGTAGGAAGGTTGCGAAAATGTATTACATACTGTAAACATAGCTGTCTACAGTATGTGATGCTCTGAAAGATTGTAACACATATGGAGCTGTATAATTACTAGGTCCATTTATTACAAAATGATGTATGGCTGGGTGGCTACAGAATTTAAGAGGAGAACTTCATAATTTTTTTTTAAAAATGAAAAAAGTTAGCTAAAAATACAGTAGCTGTCTACTTTTAAAAATTAGTACTTATTATCGTCCTGCAGCCTCCTGGAATGTGTGACGTGTCCCAGGAGGCCTCAGGCAGGGAGCAGAATGGGACGAGTGGTGACATCATCCTTGCCTAGGTGAAGATTGCAGGAGAAGGAGCAGGTGCCTGAATGGTACTGCCCCCCCCCCCAAAAAAAAAAACCACCCTGCAACTCAGGTTGTTTGTTGTGTGAGCACTGTTCTTAATTCCGCTCTAGTGGCTGGAATTGCACACATAGTGAACCCCAGGAAAGTGGCCAGGTACTTGTACTAGGCTTTGCTTGTGTAAAACTTTAGACGTATACTAATTTTACCATTTCTGTTTATGTAGGGCCTGAACCTAAGCCCAAACTCAAAGGAGATGCAAGAACCTTCCGAGTGTTTCTAGATCCCAATCAGTATCAGCAAGACATGACAAACACTATTCAGAATGGAGCTGAAGATGTGTATGAAACCTTCAACCTGATTATGAGGAGGAAACCTAAAGAGAATAACTTCAAGGTCAGTATTGAACCATTCTCATGTAGATAATTATGTCCAAGTGATAAAAGGTTATATCCTCTGTCAGTTTACAATATGTTTGGGGAGATTTGCTCTCACTTATTTGTCTGACATTTGCTAACTTGTCCAGAATGGGAGGGGGATACAACACCTTCTAAAGCAGGGGTGCCCAACCTTTTGAAGAGCGAGGGCCACTTAAGCGACTTACTAACTGGTCGTGGGCCACAATGAGCGGAGCGAGCAGACGACAGGTCTGTGTCCACTCTGCATATGGACACGGACACAGCCCACTCTACTCTATGGACCCTCCAGTCCTATCCGCTCAAACAGAAGAGGACAGATCCTCTTCTGTTTTTTTTTTAAGCGGATCGGATTGGAGATAGGCGGGCGTAAAAAGGACACAAAACCGTCTACCTCTGCTGCTCTATAGAGGGGAATGGAGGGTCTGATTGGGTCTGCCCGAAAAACAGACAGGCGGACCCGATCGTACTGATCCTTTGAAGGGAATCTGATATACCCAGGGTACAAGCAGTAGTGGATTCCCTTCGGAAAGCAGGGCTCACTGCCAACCAAAACAAATGTGCCATAGGCTTGGAGGAGGCCAAATACCTCGGCCACATTGGTCGGGGCCTGGTTAAGCCACAGACCAATAAACTTGAGGCAATCCAAAAATGGCCTCAACCGCTAACAAAAAAGCAAGTGCGTGCATTCCTGGGGATCACGGGGTACTACAGGCGTTTCATACCCGACTTTGCCACCATTGCCATCCCTCTAACAGACCTGACGAAACGTAGAGGGTCGATCATGATGAAATAGAATCCAGAGGCAGAAAAGGCGTTTCAGAGGTTGAAGCAAGTCCTTTGTGTACAACCAGTGCTCTTGACCCTGGATTTCTTAGTCGTGCAGACAGATGCTCCTGATGTGGGACTGGGTGCCGTGCTGTCCCAGATCAGAGACAGCGAGGAACACCCAATCGTCTACCTGAACAATAAGTTGAACAGGCATGAGAGAAATTATGCCATTATCGAAAAAGAGTACTTGGCTATCAAGTGAGCCTTCGAGGCCCTGAGATACTATCTGTTGGGAAGACGGTTTAAGTTAGTCACCGACCATGCCCCCCTGAAGTGGATGTGTGACAACAGGGAAAAAAATAGTCAGGTGATAAAGTGGTTCCTGGCTTTGTAGCCATTCAAGTTCACAGTGGAGCATAGGACGGGAAAGCTCAAAAACAATCCAGGTGCCCTTTCCTAGGTCCACTGTATGGTTGGGACAGTTACTCAACCGCGGGGGCTTGAGCGGGGGGGGGGGGGGGAGGA
>BLSH010421709.1:1763340-1781188 GCA_018402905.1 Glandirana rugosa
TGAAATTATCGTCGCGACGTGATATACAAGCTTTTACAATCACTTTAAGGAGGGCCAGACTGTGACCATTGAGAGTAGAAAAGTTCCCAAAGTCAGTGGAAATAAACAATGTCCCATTTTTGGTGCCAGTGAGAGGAATAGCACCACATTGTTGGTAAACAATAAATGATTCTTGTGAGCTGCCACTCACCCAAAATTAATAGTGAAATCATTTGAAATGAAACAGCTGCCAGCACTCACTCCTCTTCTTTATAGTGAGATAATACAATATATATATATATATATATATATATATATATATACACATATAGTGCAGCGCTGCTATTAAAGTGCAAATCTATATCACTAATATGTTACAAAAATATAAATAAATTAAAAATCCAGATGAATAAAAACAAATGTTCAAAATACACTAATTTGATAAACATCTCTTTAAAATTACTGTGCAAAGCCACAAAATGGTGCTACAACATATTCCTTAATCAGTAATCTTCATTTAATTCCACCGTGCATAATCCTTTTCCCTAAGCAAATGTGCCACCTCCACCGTTTAAGATGTACCCTCACCTTAATACAGCAGATAATAAGCCTTTTTAGATTTTTCCTTAGCCTTATATACCGATCCTTGCTGAGTCACTTGTCAGAATGCCCCACATTCCTCAATCTGCGAACACAGATCTCCAGCTTGATATCTCAATATGATCATGCAAAAAAATAAGGGGTATGCAATAGTGCTTTATTGTTTTAAAAAAACTTTTATCAAAAAAAACATGTGCCAAATGACCACTCACATTGACAAGGTAAAATATAAGCATGTATTGTGTAACAGTGGCCAGGTTAGTTACTTGCCGCCAGTCCTGCAGATCCGACAGTTTAAAACCCCTTCCGTGGCTCGTACACTATTCTACACCTCTTATGATCCTATCTGCGTCAGCCGCAGTTTGGAGACCACTGCTTTAGGCCATTGGTCTTACCATTTAGTGACCAAAACCTTGACACTTGAGCGCACAGTGCTACCGTGTTTTACCATGCCCACCACAGAGGAATTCATGCACTCTAGATGTGAATTTGGACACCTATTGGCACATTGATGGACAGGAATGTGGCAAACTCAAGTTGGGTTATATAATTAGAAGAGAAGAGGTACGTATTGGTGGGTGATTTACAGCAAATGGTCAGTGCAAAAAAAATATTTAGCATCTAATCTAGCTAGCCAACACAGAGAACCTTACCATTAACTAAAAATAGAGGTATACTGGCAAATCTAGTCCATGTACCTCTGTGTGGCCCTACTGTAATTTGTTAGCACTTAAACTGGGACACTCAGGCTAGGTGGTTCACACTAGTACAAACTGGATGCGGGGCAATTCGCATGACAGGAGCGTGTGCCTGGGTCTCAATGGAGCAGGTTCACACATCTTCATACCTCCCAACTGTCCCTGATTTCGATATAAATATATATAAATATAAAGGAATAATAGTGGTAAACATTAAGCACTTGTGGGTTTAACTAATAATTTTGGCGTATAATTCTCCTTTAAGGAGGCGTGGCAGGGTGTGTGTCCTATGCCTACATGCATTTGCTAAAAGATGTCCCTCGCTCCCATCTCAAAAAGTTGGGAGGTATGCATCTCCGTGGTGGCCGCGGAGCAGATTGCACAAAATTCCTGTGCAAAGGCCTTCACTACAACACAAATAGGTCTTAAACCTACCACATGCACGTGGAGACCGAATGATTTACTGCTTACTGACCGCACAATCATGGAGTCCCTCTCTAAACATATTGACAACTATTTTGCAAAGAACTGTCACACAGACACGTTGCCTTCCACATTATGGAGCAGGTTCACACCTCTCTGTGGCGGCCACGGAGCAGATTGCACAAAGGTCCTGTGCATGTTTGGCTCTGTTTCAGGTTTGAATTTAGGCAAACATGCGGGCCTGATTTGTCCCTGAAATGGAGAACAGGGATGCACCAGACCCCTGCTGTGAGCCACATTTGATCTTAGTGTGAACCCAGCTTCATACACATATTTATATAACCGTGAATAAATTATGAAGCGTTTGGCTGCAGAACGCCCCATGGTCCTTAAAGATATATTGTCATCAAGAAACACTATTTTGTTGTTCACACATATAATGTATGCAATAAACACTTGCTGATGCTGTCCTTGCTATAGCAAATTGTTGTGCCTTTTGTCAGTAATAGTCCTGTAGTTGTCATCAAACTCTGGCACTTCTGGATAGCCTGCACGGCTTGATTCCTCCCTCCCTCCCCCTTTCTGGCCTGTCAGGGTGTCTGGCTGCTGCCTGTGAAGCCTCCAGCACTCTGTAAGTGATCTTTCAGTGTGAGCTTTCTCTGCCTATGCTGAACATCTAAACTCACCGCTATCGATAGTAACATGCAGGCATTATACCGCATACAACGTTCAGAGCTGGTAGCTTCACAAGCAGCAACCAGAGCCTGTACAGGGCCTACTACAAAAAGCACGAGACAACACAAAAAGAAAACTTCAGGGCCATTACTGACAAAAGAATAGTGACTTGCTACATCAGTGGCAACATTGGTAAGTGCCAATTTCATCTGCGTAAGTGGACTGATGAGTGTGATTTTGTGATTGTGTCTCTTTAAAAGCGAAGCACCAAACTAGAAGTCCAGATATGATCAAGGCAGGGAGGACCCCTAGTGTGAACTTTGTGCCTTTGTTTTTTTAATGTTAATGTTAGAAATGGTGTATAGTTGCTAGGACCTATCATTTGTATTATAGAAATCACAAAGCAACTGGCAAACTGCAAAGTATACAATCCAGAACGATCCACCTGTATGATGGACACATGAACACAATCTAGAGCTCAGAATGTTGAAGAATCTCTTTTATTATTTTCTATAATGAACAATACATGAAGCAAGATAACTGCTATGTGTGTGAAGACATTTTATAGAAACAGTGAGAAGGGCAATGAGTATGGGATCGGAGTCCTATATAGTGTATATGGACTAATGCACCATCTGCTGTGATGAGGACTTTCTCTTTCTCTGCACTTAGACAATGTGAAGCCATTTGTATTTCCATCTGTACATCATTACTGTATGGAGTCAGTGAATGATGCTCAGTAGCTGTATGGGATTCTGCCATGCTCTGTTTTGTTTCACACGGGGCTATTACCTCCTGCTGCTGAGTCTGTTTCTTTTCACTGTGACTTGTAAACACAGGTGCATGAGCAACATCCACATCTCTGCTTCCTGCCACAGCAGATTCAAGTGTGTTTGACAGGATGCAGTTACATATCTTTCCAGTAGAGGGAGATATGGTATAGCTGCTTACAGCATGTGCTATATGCTATATTCTGTGCTGCTTATGTATACATCTACTAACAACTTTGATACAAGAGATGTGAGATAACAAAGTCACATGCAATCTTAGAAAATTAATATTGCACCAAGACAGGAAATTTGTGTAGAGAATATGTAACTTATGTTGGGAAATAGTACACAGTGGTTGCATAGAGCCATCCAACAGATTAGAGATCAACCCACATTTGAAATCCATAGTCATTATATTCTGCATTGTAATATTTTGCTTTAAACATGTTAGGTGTCCCGGTTGGTGTCTGGATGTTCTGATAATTCGCAGATAGTTATGCACTGCATGAAGGAAAGTGGAATTATTACTCTTATCAATCAAGCCAAGCATCAGCTCTCCTGTTTTAATCCACCTTAGAGAAATGGAAGCTGGAATACGATTTATCTTGAGCTTCACTGCTACAATGTTATTGCGTCTTGGTGTATAACTGATCTCTAAAGACCTTTCATTTCACTTTTTTTGTAAGGTTGTTGGCCCCCCTGGCACAGGTAAAACAGATGTGGCTGTGCAAATCATTTCCAATCTCTACCACAATTTTCCAGAGCAGAGGACCCTTATAGTCACTCATTCCAATCAGGTAAGACTTGTAAATACACAGAGAATGGATCAGCTTGTCAAAGCATATATATATATATATATATACACACACCGCCCGTTTGTTGTGTGTGTTAAACTAAACGACCTGTCATTGGTTTAATCAGGAGAGGAGAGATCTCTTTATGCTACATCATCAGTAAACCTACCACAATTTTCATACTTGAACCCATAAGCAGTAAAAACACTCCTTACCTTTTCTGTGGGGACACAAGGATGATCCGTAATCTATATACTTGAAGATATTGGTTATACTGGCAGATAGGATTTATTAGACTTTGTGAATACCTGCATTGTCTGATTATACAGTATCTCACAAAAGTGAGTACACCCCTCACATTTTTGTAAATACTTTATTATATCTTTTCATGTGACAACACTGAAGAAATTACACTTTGCTACAATGTAAAGTAGTGAGTGTACAGCTTGTATAACAGTGTAAATTTCCTGTCCCTTCAAAATAACTCAACACACAGCCATTAATGGCAACAAAAGTGAGTACACCCCTAACTGGAAATGTTGAAATTGGGCCCAAAGTGTCAATATTTTGTGTGGCCACCATTATTTTCCAGCACTGCCTTAACCCTCTTAGGCATGGAGTTCCCCAGAGCTTCACAGGTTGCCACTGGAGTCCTCTTCCACTCCTCCATGATGACATTAGAGAACTGGTGGATATTAGAGACCTTGTGCTCCTCCACCTTCCGTTTGAGGATGCCCGACAGATGCTCAAAAGGGTTTAGGTCTGGAGACATGCTTGGCCAGTCCATCACCTTTAACCTCAGCTTCTTTAACAAGGCAGTGATCATCTAGGAGGTTTTCATGTTAGAATACTGCCCTGCGGCCCAGTCTCCAAAGGGAGGGGATCATGCTCTGCTTCAGTATGTCACAGTACATGTTGGCATTCAATGAACTGTAGCTCCTCAGTATCAGCAGCACTCATGCAGCCCCAGACCATGACACTCCCACCACCATGCTTGACTGTAGGCAAGACACACTTGTCTTTGTACTCCTGACCTGGTTGCTGCCACACACGCTTGACACCATCTGAACCAAATAAGTTTATCTTGGCCTCATCAGACCACAGGACACGGTTTCAGTAATCCATGTCTTAGTCTGCTTGTCTTCAGCAAACTGTTTGTGGGCTTTCTTGTGCTACATCTTTAGAAGAGGCTTCCTTCTGGGATGACAGCCAAGCATACCAATTTGATGCAGTGTGAGGCGTATGGTCTGAGCACTGACAGGCTGACCCCCCACCCCTTCAACCTCTGCAGCAATGCTGGCAGCACTCATACGTCTACTTCCCAAAGACAACCTCTGGATATGATGCTGAGTGCTTGCACTCAACTACTTTGGTCGACCATGGTGAGGCCTGTTCTGAGTGGAACCTGTCAAGTTAAACCCCTGTATGTTCATAGCCACCATGCTGCAGCTCAGTTTCAGGGTCTTGGCAATCATCTTATAGCCTAGGCCGTCTTTATGTAGCGCAACGATTCTTTATTTCAGATCCTCAGAGAGATCTTTGCCATGAGGTGCCATGTTGAACTTACAGGGACCAGTATGAGAGAGTGAGGGCGATAAGACCAAATTTAATGCACCTGCTCCCAATTCACACCTGAGACCTTGTAACACTAACGAGTCACATGACACCCAGGGGCATTTTCACTTAGGGGTGTACTCACTTTTGTGAGATACTGTAAATGATGATGTAGGGAATATCTACTAGGAGAGGAAGGTATACCAATCCCAGGCCCTTTATGTCAGGACACTTATTTGCCAAGCTACATAGAGTACTAAATAAAGTGATGTTTATCCTTCCATATCCCATCCTTTTGATCTTTTGTTTTGTAGTATCCTGTTTAGTACAGGAAAAGGACAAGGTATAATCCTTAAATCAGGCAGGTGGCCATTGCTAACCTCCACTAGAAAATGCTAGGTTTAATGGCTGTCATGCTAATCCAGTGGATTCAGTAGTTTGCGTCATGAACCCAAAACAAGTATGCAGATGAGGCATTCACACTTCATTTGTTGCACACCAGTTCTGGGTCATTGACTCAAAGTACTCAGGGAGCTGGCATTTTCAAAAGCAGTAGAGTTCACTTCCCTCGTGACAGGAATTTCCTTAAGTTATTAATAGCACTGAAATAACTTAAAGGAGTTGTAAAGTCTCAACGTTTTTCACCTTAGTGCATTCTATGCATTAAGGTGAAAATCCCTCTGTGTTATAGCTGCCCCTCAGACCCCCCCCACCCTTTTTCTTACCTGAACCCAATCTATCCAACAATAAGAACGAGCCCAGGAGCTTCAGCCGCTGTCTTGGTGTCCTCATTGGACAGATTGATAGCAGCAGGAGCCATTGGCTCCCACTGCTGTCAATCAAATCCAGTGACAAGGGAGCCGGGGGGGGGGGGGGCGGAATGAGGGCGGGGCTGTGTCCTGCTGTCTGTGTCAATGGTTGCAGCAGCAGCAGCACTCAGGAACGTGCCCACACAGATGCCCCCAGGGAAAGCGCTTCTCCAAGGGGGCTTCCGGTGAAGAGGAAGAGCCAGGAGTGCCGCAGAGGGTCCCCAGAAAAGGAGGATCAGGGGCGCTCTGTGCAAAACACTTGCACAGAGCAGGTAAGCATGGCATGTTTGTTATTAAAAAAAAAAATAAACAAAATTTTACAATCACTTTAATGCAGTTGGCAAATGTGGACATGTATTGCAAAATATGCAAACCAATCCTTGTTTGTATGCAAGCTTTTGCTAGAGGGTTAACTGAGAATTTTCCTTAAAATATCACTCCAGGGCACTGTTGCTTTTATTTACTCCTCTTTTGAAGTATGCATTGGTAAAATTCTTGACAAAAATTGTGTACAGTGGCCTAATGTATTTCTATAGGGTCGTTGTACAGAATTGTGCAGTCATTCACGGTAATCAAGTTGTTTCTAAAATGTGCACAGCATGGCCTGTGGAAGTTCTTGAGTCATTTAATCCTGCTGTGCTCTCTGAATACTGCACTGTGTGTTTAGATCGCTTCTTTCTATGGTATGTCTCGCTCTCTGTCTTAGTGTAATATTTGTTTTTACCCCCTGTGATCTCAGATTCCAGTCCCAGTTGGTCCCACCCTCTCTTCTAATGGTGATGTCCCATATGTTCTACTCTGCCCATAAGAGGGATAAATAGTTTAATAGTGACTCTCTTCTCCTCCCAGTGCTGGTTGTTCCCCTGCAAATACCTAGGCTAATTCTCACTGTCCAAAACTGGTTTTGCTATTGCTATGCAGCAATGTTAGATCCTGCAGGTTTAAATTAAATATGCTGCATGTGAATTACTATTGCATTCTGCACCATCAATGGAACAAAGAAGAAATAACTGTGTTGCAACAGTCCAATGCTGCATCATATATACTGTATCTGTATAAGGATCTAGGCTGCATATGCTGAAGGCATCTGCTCCTTTATTGCTGTACCGTACTTGTTATGGACACCGATAAACTTGTCACTTTTTAGAACCTGTACCAGCGCTATAATCCCTTGCCGACCGCAATACGTATAAATACAAGTGGTTTACCAGGCTTATGGCTGAAGCTATCCGCTTTCAGGCGGCGGCTGGCTTTCTCAGGAAAGTGGTCTCAGCGGCTCATTAGCCGCATGATCGTTTTCAGAAGCAGTGAGAGGGGGGTACAGTTTTTTCCACCACACCCGAGAAATGATCTGACGTTGTGGCCGGCTGGTCACCAATCGCCTCTATGGCCTTGGAGGACCGGAGTGACATCATGACGTCACTTCTTGTCTAGGGCGGAAGTAAACTTTTTTTTTTTTTTTTTTCTTGTAAAGCAAAAGATCTAATTTTTTTTATTTTTTTAATCATTTGCTTTTAAAAGTAAAGGAGAGATTTAGGGTCTCCATATGGAGGACTGGCCATCCTTATTTCTATTAAAATAGAAATAAAAGTGATAAAAAAAGTAAAGGGACCGTGTAAAAAATAAACATGAAAAAAAAAAAATTTAAATTTAGAGCTTTAAAGAAGTGAACGCATGCATAAGTTGCGCACACATATGTGAACCGTGTTCGCACCACACGTGAGGTATCGTCGCGAACGTTGGAGTGAGAGCACAAATTCTTGCGCTAGACATCCTCTGTAACTCTTTAACCACTTCCTTACTGGGCACTTAAACCCCCCTCCTGCCCGGACCAATTTTCAGTTTTCAGCGCTGTCACTCTTTGAATGACAAGTGCGCGGTCATGCGGCGTTGTACGCAAACAAACTTCGTGTCTTTTTTTTTTACACAAATAGAGCTTTCTTTTGGTGGTATTTGATCGCCTCTGCGTTTTTTATTTTTTGCGCTATAAACAAAAAAGAACAATATTTTTTACTTTTTGCTATAATAAATATCCAAAAATAAAAAATAAAAAAACTAATTTATTCATCAGTTTAGACCAAAATATATTCTTCTACATATTTTTGGTAAAAAAAATCGCAATCGCGTATATTGATTGGGTTGAGTTATAGCGTTTACAAACTATTGACATTGGTTTATGCCGTTTTTATTTATTTTTATTTTTTTACTAGTAATGGTGGTGATCTGCGATTTTTATCGGGACTGAGATATTGCGGCGGACATGTCGGACGTTTTTGACACTTTTTTGGGACAATGTCATTTATACAGCGATCAGAAATGTAAATATCCACTGATTACTGTGTAAATGTCATTGGCGGTGAATGGGGTTAAGCTGCAGGGGGCAGTGAAGGGGTTAACTATGTTCCCTGGGTGTGTTCTAACTGTGGGGGGGTGGGGTTGGCAGGGGCATGACAGATCTAACTGATCCCAGTGACAGGGATCAGTATATCTGTCATGCCCCCCCTCACAGGCGGTTCCCCATTCCAGCTCTCTGTAAGGAGCCCGCGGGTCTCCGACAGATACCGGGTCCGCCCGACCCGCGGGCACGCTCCCGCAGCGTGCGGCGACACGTGCGCATGCCGCTCGCGCCCGTGGGAGCGCGCCCAGCACGAGCAAAATGGGAGGACGTCTATATAGTCCTCCCGGCATTTTAGCGCCGTGCTGTAACCGTCATTCGGCTATGGTGGCGGCGCGAAGAGGTTAAACTGGTAACCTGAAAAAAAAAGTTTAGTGTCCCCTATGGAGGTTTTTAAGTACTGTAGTTTGTCTCCATTTCACGAGCGTTCAGTTTTAAAGCGTGACATGCTGGGTATCTATTTACTCGGCCTAAAATCATATTTCATATTTTACATAAAAATTGGGTTATGTATTGTGTGGTGTTTTTATTCATTAAAGTGCATTTTTTCTAAAAAAAAAAAAATGTGTGTTTGCAAAACCGCTGCGCAAATACTGCGTGACATAAAAAATTGCAAGGAACACCATTTTATTCACTAGGGTCTCTGCTAAAAAAATATATATGTATAATACAGTTGTGCTCATAAGTTTACATACCCTGGCAGAATTTCTGATGTTTTGGCAATTTTTCATATGAATGATAACACACACAAAATTATTTTACTCATGGTTAGGGTTTGGGCTGAAGCCATTTAATATCAATCAACTGTGTTTACTCTTTGTAAATCATAATGACAACAGAAACTACCCAAATGGCCCTGATCAAAAGTTTACATACCCTGGTGATTATGGCCTGATGACATGCACACAAGTTGACACAAAGGGGTTTCAATGGCTATTAAAGGTAACCATCCTCACCTGTGATCTGTTTGCTTGTAATTAGTGTGTATATAAAAGGTCAATGAGTTTTTGGACTCCTGACCGCAGACCCTTCCATCCAGCGCTTCACTAACCTTTCTGGATTCTGAGTCATGGGGAAAGCAAAAGAATTGTCAAAGGATCTGCGGGAAAAGATAGTTGAACTGTATAAAATAGGAAAGGGATATAAAAAGATATCCAAGGAATTGAGAATGCCAATCAGCTGTGTTCAAACTGTAATCAAGGAGTGGAAAATGAGGGGCTCTGTTGAAACCACAGTCAGGTAGACCAACTAAAATTTCAGCCACAACTGCCAGGAAAATTGTTCAGGATGCAAAGAAAACCCCACAAATAACTTCAGGTGAAATACAGGACTCTCTGAAAACATGTGGTGTGGCTGTTTCAAGATGCACAATAAGGAGGCACTTGAAGAAAGATGTGCTGCATGGTCGAGTCGCCAGAAGAAAGCCATTACTACGCAAATGCCACAAAGTATCCTGCTTACGATACGCCAAACAGCACAGAGACAAGCCTCAAACCTTCTGGCACAAAGTCATTTGGAGTGATGAGACCAAAATTGAGCTTTTTGGCCACAACCATAAATTCTACATTTGGAGAGGAGTCAACAAGGCCTATGATGAAAGGTACACCATTCCTACTGTGAAACATGGAGATGGATCGCTGATGTTTTGGGGATGTGTGAGCTACAAAGACACAGGAAATTTAGTCAAAATTGATAGAAAACATAGGCGTGTGATCTGATGCGTCCCGTGGTGGCAGGTCTCCACCCCTATATATTAAATGCACACAATAAAAAGAGGAGGAGAAAGAAGATTTGGGGCTTCAAATGAGATCTGCCACCGTTTTTGATATTGTATGGAACTGTGTCAAAATAGACTATATATGTATGTAATAACAACTTGCCAAGATTGAAGCACATAGAACATAGTCATAGAAAATGATAGAAGTGGTCATAAAACATACAGAAGTTTATTATGCGTCAAAGACAGTCTATCATATATGACTAATTCTGTGTAAAAGACAGTCTATCATATATGACATGGTACAATGATCAAATGATTCTACATCTATGTGCATACTACAATATTCAAAGGGCATGGTAAAAAGCAGCCATACAATAATCAATGTAAGTATAAATATGAATACATGAATAACATGGTTCAAAAATGGCTCGTTCAACCTATATATAAAGGTATAAAATCGATGAGAATATATGACTTGTCCGGATATCTTGGCACAATGTAAATAGTAAGAGCCCCATTCTTGGAACTCTGTATAGGGGAGCCCTAGGTACGGAACTCAACGCCGCGTTTCAAGCACGTAGCCTGGCAGGTCAGGAAAGGGTTGGGGACGAGCAAGCGCCCCCTCCTGAACCATGCCAGGCCACATGCCCTCAACATGGGGGGGTGTGGGTGCTTTGGGGCCGGGGGGCCCTGCGCGCCTCCCCACTCCAATGCACCTTGTACCCATGTTGATGAGGACAAGGGCCTCTTCCCGACAACTCTGGCTGGTGGTTGACGGGGTCTGCGGACAGGGGGCTTATTGGAATCTGGAAGCCCCCTTTAAAAAAGGGGCCCCCAGATCCCGGCCCCCCACCCTATTTGAATGAGTATGGGGTACATTGTACCCCTAACCATTCACCTAAAAAAGTGTCAAAAATAAACACAGTACACAGGTTTTTAAAGTATTTTATTAAGGCAGCTCCGGCATCTCTTCCGATTTCTTCTCCCTCCTCTGCAGATGTCTTCTCCCTCTGCCAGTTCTCTGCTGATGTCTTCTCCCTTCTTCTGTTCTTCTCCTTTCTTTGCTGTCTTCTCCCTCTGCCGGGTCGCTCTCTCTGCTGTCTTCTCCCTCTGTTCTTCCTCCGATGTTGACTCGACACTCTCTCCCGCTCTAATGCTGGGGCTGCTGTGTGCCAATACTGATTGACATGGGGCGGGGCCACCCGCTGATGTCATCTGAAGGCCCCACCCTCTTATGACGTCAACGCCCAGGGCATGATGGGGCGTTGATGTCACAATGGGGCGGGGCCTCCGGATTTGGAGTTCCCCATCAAGATACTCAGAGCACAAGTCGCATGCCAAAGTCGGAACAGTTAAGATGATGATCCCACTTTGATCCGACTTCACTGATATTGAATGGGCTGAAGTAGGGTCAGAGTTGGACCAAAGTAGTGCAGGAACCTTTTTCAAAGTCGGACCGACTTGTGTCAGTCCAATTAAGACGGCACTCATAGGGAAACATTGATTTGCATACGTAATGCGACATGCGCTCCCAATGTCGAAGCGTTTGTCGTACAAGTGTGAACCCGGCCTAAGAGGCCTTCCACCCCCATATACATGCAGCGATGGCCATTTTTAACTTGTAATTACATGTATGTTCACATGTGCTTGTACTTCTTTATAAGGCACAATTTTGTGTTCATTAACACTAGAGGATAAACTGTCTGGATGCATTACAAGGATGGGTAAAAGTGCAAAAAATACATGTCATGAACTCTGTATGTCCAATATTTTCTTTGTTTGAATTATTTTTGAATAAGCTAAAACATCACCTTTCTTCCCTGCTGATTTGACACTGCTGTGTTTGCAGGACTATTGGACAGACTCATAGTGCCCCACAGGATCCACTAACTATGGTAGTAGAGGAATCCTGACTGATAATGTTCTGTACTTGGCAAAAGCTCTGACTGCTTCAACTTGAATTATAAAATATATCCAGGGATGATAGTGTGTAGCCACCTTTTGACTCCACTGAGAGGTTAAGATCAGTATACAGTGTTTTCACCTACTGTCCAAAATACAACTGGTTGGCAAACATAAGTTTCCGTCTTGAACATCACGGGACACAGAGCAGGCTATATATTCAGATGCATACTGGGTTATGCGCCACCTATAGGTGAATGGACACTGGTGATCAAATAAAAAACAAACAGGAAGTTCCACCTCCTATATAACCCCTACCACACTGGGAGCACTTCAGTTTTTTTGCCAGTGTCTTGAAGGTGGATGGTCACTTCTACAGCTCTCTGGAGCTTCTATGCTGGTTCACACACGGGTTCTTTTAGAATCAGGGACAGCCTTCACACCGGATCCATTTCAAACGGCATTAAGCTAAGATAAATGGTACCCGGGCCTCGCTAAGAAGACAGAAGAAACTGAGAGGTTTTGCCTGTAAGCGACCATATATGGCACTGGATCCTGCATGTAGTAAACCTGGAACGCTGAACCAAGGTACGCCTGCAGGGAGCTATACAGGTCCAAGGGAGTGGACCCTCAGAATGGGTACCCAGTCCTTTAAGGTCCTTGAGACAAAGCCCGCTGTGATGGGTGAAGGTTGGGCCTGCAGGCTCCTCCAGGCCCTGCGGCGGGAATGGTGAGTAATCCCCAATGTGGATAATGTTACTGAACCCAGCTGGCTTCCTGCAAACATAGGAAAAAGTTTGTTTAAAATTTCCCTCCTTTTGCCTGCACTTCTTTTTTTCTCACCACCAGAGGGCTTGGCTAGAAAGACAGTCATGCTTGGTCTTGCCTGCAGTTCCTGTGAAGCTGCCACCAGGGGGAGCCTGCGCTAGTACTAATCTGTCTTTTCACTATGTAAGTGAATGGACGATCACAGGAGAGATGCCTGAAGCAGTCAGGACAGGGCTGGAGAGCAGGCTAAAGATCCTCCTGGTGACACGTGAGTCTAGGGGTGGGAGCTGAGTCAGGCTGGGCAGGAAGCTGAGTTTGGAGAACGTGGGCTAAGCAGTGCATGCACTAGCAGCCATGGCTTCCAAGAAGCACAGGGGGGGGGGAGCGAAGCTGCCTGTAATAAGGCTAGAGGCACAGGTGTGTTACCACAGCCCTTGCCGAGGCTAGTCGGACCACTGCTGCCATTGCTTCCCCTGAGAAGACCAGAAGCGACCGGCTATCTGAGCCACTGTGGCTATCTGGTATGGTAGCTGACTCCTCATCTGTTTCCTCACAGTTTGTTACTAAAGATGACCTCTCGGCAGCCTTACTGAGCTTAGAAACCAGGATTGCTGGTATGATTGCTTCTACCTCACAGGGTGAGAAGGGTGACAGGTCTCCTTCCCCTAACCCCCTGATTCTGGAGTGAGAATGGGTTAATGAGGTAGATGAGGTAGCTACAGGGGATCTGGCCAATTCTTTTGCAGACACTTCTGCTTCAGAGAGTCCTGAGCCGAAATAATCCCCAAGGATACCTGCCTCTTAATTTTAGAGGCTGCTGATCCAGGCACTTACACAGAAGGCAAGTGCAGCATTCGGATTACCTCCAGCGAAGAGTCCTGTGGATGTGTATTCCTCCCTTGGGTTATTAAAACACCACAAGGTGCGCAGGGATTTGCCTTGCATCCTCTCTTTGAGAGGGTGATATATGCTGACTGGGTGCACCCAGACAGATTGTTTGTTCCTTCTAATATACCCTATGGAGGAAAGCTTTTTGAAAGGGGGGAGTACCAGCTGTCCATGCAGCAGTCACATTCCTAAGTAAATCCCTGACCTGCCCTGTTGATAATGCCCAGGTGTTAAGGACCCTTCAGATAAAAAGCTGGAGTCCTTATTAAAGGCTTCTTTTTCCTTGGCTGGGCATTGGAGCTTATTTTTTTATTTTTTTTTTACTGTTCTGAAGCAGCATAGAGGCCGCATTGGATGCGTATATGCTTGGCTCATCCTGCTTGGGCCCGGTTGCAGTTAAACAGGGGCATGCTTGCAAACTGGCTTAAACGCATGGTTGCTAAAAAAGCACAGTTACCTAAATGAATGTTTGCTGCTTAAACGCTTGTTTGCTTAAAACACTTTTATTAAAAAATGTTTGTTAAAACACATGTGGGCTAAAACACAGGGTTGCAAAGCAACACATGTCGCAGACGCGGGTCACATATAGACTTGTGTCACATGGACTCGGATTGCATAGAGACACGGGTCACATAGAGACGTGGGTCTCTTGGGCCTGTGTTGCATGGGCCTGTGTCGCATTGAGACTTGTGTCTGCATGGGCGCGTGTCTGCATAGGAAGGTGTCTGCATAGGTCGCATGAGGCATAGCACACATGATGCAGAGACGCTTGATGCCTATGAATGCATGTTGTACATAAACACATGCCTGCTTGCTTACTACTTGAATCTATTATGGTCCCAAAGCAAAACGGAAAGGTAAGGCCTATTCTACATCTCAAGGTTGCTACCTCATCAAAGGTTTTTGCGTTTTGGGATAGAAGAATGACGCTACCAGTTCTGGCTCTGCCATTCAGGATCACAATAGCTCCCTCAAGGGGAGGGATCCTAATAATGGGTTGCCTGGACAACCTCTTGCTCAGAGATCAGTCTCAGTGCAGACTCGAGCAGAATGTGACCCTAACAATCCTGAAAAGCAGGGGTTGGGTCATGAATGTAGGGTATTCCTTACTAGACCCAGTCTCTGGAATATCTAGGTCTGTAGCTAGATACAGTCCAGGCAAGGATACTCTCACCGCTGAGAGGATCACCAATTCAAGGCTCTGGTAAGCCAGGTGAGGGCAATGAGACACTCTTCAGTTCACCTGAATGTGAGGTTGCCAGGGAAGATGGTAGCCTCTTTCGAGGCAGTTCCCTATGCACAGTTTCACAGGGCGCTTCAACACAACATCCTGGTAGAGTGGTGGAACAGACAATTGCAGACTTCGGATTCTTGCATATCCTTCTCTCCCAGGGCTCGATGGAATCTCACCTGGTGGCTAGTAAACCAGAATCTGTCTCAGGGCAGATCATTTCTTCCAGTGTGTTGGAAGATTGTGACCACAGATGCCAGTCTTGTAGGCTGGGGAATGGTCATGGGGGGCTCCACGGTCTAGGGGAGATGGCCCTTGGTGGAGCAGAGATTGCCCATAAACCTCCTATGGCTATGGGCTATTCGGCTAGCTCTGAGGTATTTGGACATTCAGGTTGCAGGGCTACCTGGTAAGGGTACAGGCCGACAAGACCACGGCAGTGGCAAGTTTGCAAGACTCTCTGCAGTTCACATCCCAGGCGTGGGAAAATTGGAAGGCGGACTTTCTCAGCCGCCAACAGATACACTCGGGAGAGTGGTCACTGCAGCCCAAAGTGTTTTGGGAAATTTGCCTGCACTGGGGGGCACCAGAGGTTGATCAACTGGCATCCCGATTCAACAACAAAGTCCAGCAGTTTGTGTCCCAAGCAGGGGATCCTTTGCCCATAGGAGTAGGGGCCCTGGTGATTCCATGAGCCCAGTTCTCCTTGATTTATGCCTTTCCCCCAATCTTTCTGCTACCGCATTCCTTTCACAAAATTCAGGAGGAGGTGACAACAGTCATTCTGGTGGCGCCCGATTGGACCAGGAGGCCTTGCTACCCAGAGATAATGAGGTTAAAGGTCGGACAGGCCTTGGCAGCTCCCGGTCCAATCCACTCTCTCAGGGTCCTATATTCCACCCGAATTTACGTGCGCTAAGCTGACAGCATGGCGATTAAAGCCACGGTATTGAGAGATCCTGGGGTTTTTGGCCCTGTGTTATCTACAATGGTAAACGCTAAAAAGCTAGTCACCAGGAAGATTTATCACAGGGTCTGGAAGGTCACATTTCGTGGTGTGAGGCCAGGAAATGGCATGCCCGCAAGTATGCGATTGGTAAAATGCTAGCCTTTCTTCAAGCAGGAGTAGACTTGAAGCTGGTTTTGACTACAATCAAAGGACAGGTTTCTGCCTTGTCCATATGTCTTCAGAAGCCTTTGACTTCTCGCTCCTTGATCAGGACCTTTCTTCAAGGGGTAACTCACCTGTTACCACCTGTTAGATTTCCTCCCTGTCTATGGGATTGAATCTGGTTTTGTCAAAGGACAAATTTCTGCCTTGGCCATATATTTTCAGAGGCCTTGGCTTCTCACTCCTTGATCGGGACTTGTCTACAAGGGGTAACTTGGCTATTACCTCCAGTTAGATTGCCTCCCTGTCCAGGGGATTTGAATTTGGTTTTGTCAGTGCTGAAGATGCAGCCTTTGAACCTATTAGGGAGATTCCCTTGGTTCTTTTGACTAGGAAACTAGTCTTTCTTTTTGCCATCACCCCAGCCAGAGGGGTTTGTGAGTTGGCAGCTCTTTCTTTTAAAGAGCCAGACTTGAGATTGCACCAGGATACCTACCGAAGGTAGTGTCGGCCTTTCATCTCAATGAAGATATTATGTTACCTTCTTTTTATTCTCAACCCCCCTCACCGGAGGAGAGAGACGATTGCACTCTCTAGATGTGGTTCATGCTGTTAAGATCTATTTGAAGAGAGGCGTGGCTTCCGGTGTCATGGACGGACGTGACTAGCGGGAGCTCTGTGCTCCATACGCTGAGCCCAGTGATGATTTGATAAACTGCCCGTGTACCTAGCTTAAAATCCGGATGCAGAGCCGCTGAATCACCGCTGAAACACCGCACATCGGTACACAACAGCATGCTTATAAGCCACTTGTTGGAGGAACATATCTGCTGTCTAAGAAGCCAAGCTTTATTTCTCTAAGTTGTGGATGGGGAAAAGGAACTCGGCAGGAGAGGAAGCAGTAAGCCGCTTTATTGTTGTATTATTCTAAATTTAATTTACGGAGAGTGATTTGTTTTGCCCCACTCTGTTGGACATTTCTGAGCCCTTGGATATATACTGCCCTGTCAGGACCTGCATATTGCTACTTCACAGTATGAGCAGTGGGAGTGGGGGAGGGAAGCGTACTGGCCTGAAAACTTCAGGGACTATACAGACTACACAGACTATCTTAGAGAACCAAGGAGAAAACGCCCTGACACCAAAAGATCGTCTGAAAGCATTTGCTAGAGTTGAGAAGCAAGAGGCAAGTTGTAGCCCACCACTCACACGTAGTACTGGGCTATTAATGCAAGGGACTTTGACCAGCAGTACCCTTAGTGAGAAGTCTGCTAAAGCTGAAAAACGAATGGACAAACCAGCAGAAAAACAAATGGAGAAGTCAGGTAAGCTGACACTGGAGCAGGTAAATACCCAGCTTTTAAATGCTATCCAAGCGATTAATGTGACTGTGACAGGAAAAATGGAGGAAATAAGGATGGATATTGGACTTATGAGGCAAGATATGCAAAAAGTGCGTGACAGAGTGGGGGAAACAGAAAATAGAATATCCAAGATTGAGGATACAGTGGCTCCTGTTTCTGATAAGGTT
>BLSH010421709.1:1786100-1807101 GCA_018402905.1 Glandirana rugosa
GTAGAGAGGACCACCTTTCTCGCGAGTGGGACTTACCCCCTCGAGAGGGGGAAATTGGTATTTGAACTCATTAGTCGACCGATTAGGTGTCGCTTTTGTCGACGGAACCTACGACAGACTGGGAAGGATCCGGAAGTCCGTTGTTTATTTTACGTAGTCAGGATGAGTACATAAGTCTAGAGAAGTTTATCTAGAAAAAAAAAAAAAAATTGAAAAATAACGCATATAAGGTGTTTCAAACATGTAAATGTATGTAAAATTTAAATGGTGTAACAGAATGTAAGGAATATGAAATTAAGGATTATGTAAGTTTTATCGACAACAAGGTAACTGGGAAAGGAATTAAAGTATAAGGAATGTAAGACAATGTGGTAAATTTAAAATGTATGTAAATGTACAAACTTTGTGGAATATACGCAATAAAAAGTTAAAAAAAAAAAAAAAGATCTATTTGAAGAGATCTGAATACATGAGTAGGACTGATGCATTTTATTTGTTGCCTGAAGGCCTAGGAAGGGTCAGACAGCATCCAAGGCAGCTGTTTTCGCTGTGGATTAGCCAGCTGATTACTCAAGTTTATGGTTAAAGGGGGAGAGCTCCCCCATTCAGGGTGAGCGCTCTTTCCACCAGGAGATGGGGACCTCCTGGGCTTCTGCCACCAGACGTCGTTGGCACAGACTGTTAGGCCACTACATGGTCCTCAGTACATACATTCACAAGATTCTATCAGGTGGATGTTAGAACAGCGGAGGATTCTGCTTTTTGGCCACAGCATATTAAGGGCTGCGTGTTAATTGGGATTGTCTCTCCCTCCCCCCTGGCATTGCTCTGGGACTTCCCAGTATGTATATGAATATATAGCCTGCTCTGTGCCCCGTGATGTCTGAGAAAGAAAATTTTGATTTTGTTTATACATACTTCCGTGTAAAATATATTTCTTTCGAAGGACATCATGGGACACAGAGGTCCCTCCCCTCTCTCTTTGTGGAGTTCATTGCTTGCTACAAAATCGAAGTAATCCCAGTGTGGGAGGGGTTATATAGGAGGGGGAACTTCCTGTTTGTTTTTTATTTGATTACCAGTGTCCATTCACCTATATGTGGCGCATAACCCCGTATGTATATGAATATATAGCCTGCTCTGTGTCCCGTGATGTCCTTCGAAAGAAATGGATTTTACAGGTAAGTATGTATAAAAAAAATCCAATTTTTTAGTTGTAGTCCTACAGCAAGTGTCAGTGTGGCCTCTCGCTCTTTAATTGTAGAGAACGAGTGTACGATTTGAAGCATCACACCATCTTGTGAAAGTCTACAGACAATTTGTTTATTTTTATAAAAAGGTCAGACAAAAATTGAGTAAAAGGCCAAAGTGTTATGGAGGCTGGGTCTTGCCTACTTCAGCAGAGCTGAAATTGATCTGAAATATACTTCAATTTGCCAAATGAAGAACGGAATACAATAAATCACACTGTAAAAAGTGATCTTTATAAAGTGTAAAAAGCATGCATACTTTAAACGATTCAGTGACACAAAGTACTCAAGCTACAGGATAAGCATGACAGTCAGGCAACTGGCATCTTCAGAAGGAAGGTAAATCTTGCTTACATATTTCTTGTGTCAGGCTTCCTTTTTGAGATATATCATTGATGGATATTGGCACTTTGTGCAGGTAAAACACCCAAATCACATAATGACTAGTGTGACTAGGATGAGGCAAGGCACATGTGTGCTCTTTTCCATGTGAAGGGCATCAACCGGTTAGTGCCATTGTCACTTGCAGCCTTGACCTGGTGAAGATGGCATGAGATCAGCCACCTTTTGGCCTGGATAGCTGCCAGATTTGGCTCAGTGTGGCTCCTGTCCCCAGGCTTCAACACAGCATGGGATTGCAGTGTACCCCTACCTGAATCTTTGGCTGCCACCAGACAGTTAACCCAGGACTTGTAGGGTCCCTGTCCATGCGTTTTGGACCACCTGTCTGTGGTCATTTGTACTCTGTCACTGAGAGCACAGTCCTGCGACACAAACGCATTCCACATAGTGGTGAGGGCAGGGATGGCCTTTTGGGCATACTAATGGCGATTGGGTGCCTGCTACGGTGGTATAGCATAAACTCACGGAAGGGGGCTGATTCCACGAGCTGAAATGGGAGCAGCTGCAAAGCCAGCAGTTGGCATGACAACACCAGGCATGGAGGTGATTTGGAGGCATTTTTAATGTGCCACCTCATCATCCCCCCCCCCCCCATCATTGAAGTACACTTCTTAGTAAAATCCGGCTGCTGGAACATTACTGCCTCTTGCTGCTCCCTGCCTATGTGTCCTGACTGATGTGAGCCTTAACCACCCTCACCCTCTCCCTCATGATCATGGTGCTGTCTTCCTCATCCTCAATATCTGAAGGCAGAAATACTACACATGACAAAGATCATCCTCCTGCAGCAATTCAGTGATCATGTGATCAGATATTTCTGCTAGCTCTTCTTGTCAAAACTAGTCAAACACACACAAACAAATGGCTGTTGGGAGCCTATCCTTTTATAGCGAGGGGCTGAGAAATAAATCCCCATTACTGGCCATTTTAATCTTGCCTACCACAGTTGAAGGTCAGGTAGGGCATTATGGGTCCTTAAAAATTCCATCTGGCAAATTTCACTATAAATTTGCCAGAACCACAAACCACCTGGGTTTACAGCAAATTATCCCTAATAATAACATAAAAAGAATGCCAGCTGTCAGTTTGCACACCTTTCCTCCAGCATATAGCAGGATTATGCAAACCACAGCATACAAGGCTTAGTTAACATACCATAGGAAAAGAGTTGCTGTGTGAATGCAGATATTTAATAATGGTGCTTTTAATGTTGCCTGCCTTCCCATGTGGGAAATCACCTGGGTAAGAACAATTTCAGAAGGACTTAATGCTTCTGAAATGCAAAGAAAGGCATCACAATATGTTAGTAGACATCACACTTAATTTCTCCTTATTTCCTGTTATGGAGGTCAGGGTGAATCTCCCCAGCCACCCACTGCTGTAAAGGGTTGTTGTTGTTGCTCTCTGTTCTTCCCCTCACTTCATTTCTTGGAGGACCAATAGGTAGGTTCGGGCTCAGGGAGGTTCCACTAAGGGCTTGTTTTACCCAGACGCACTGGAGCTACACTGGCAGCCCAAAGCATAGACAAGGCAAAATGCTGGTTTCCTATGCTGTCAGTTTCCACCACTGAGTTGCCATGATGTGCACTGATGAAAGAACTGCATGCAGTGCTTTTTTCCTTCAGCACAGCGGGTTATAATGTGAACTACTACATTGTAATGCCACTGCTGTGGCATTACAATAGGCATTTGTGACATTTCAGTAAAGTTATGCTCCCTGGTGTGAACGAACCCTAAGGGTAACCTTGGCTTCTGCATTCCTTTTTTTCTATAATATTTTGGCAAATTCAATTGCACGGGTTTGTGATAGGTCAGTTTCCTGACAGACTCCATGGAAGCATACGTCTGGGTTAACCCCACCTCCACTCCTCCCCTATAGGACCCCACTCCCATAAATCTTTGCTCCGAGCTGGAGGCCGTGTTCCTTTTTTGTCCTCCTCCTAAGGACCGGTTTGTTTATTTGATTACCTGAAGTTTTTCCTCCCCACGATCAAGACCGGCCAACAATGACCACTGGAAAGACAGGTCACGATACTCCGATAAGCCCTAGCTACTAGCGAGGTATGGAGTGGGCAGTTGGAAGTGCTGCTGGATACTCCGATAAGCCTTAGCTACTAGCAAGGTATGGAGTGGGCAATTGGAAGATGCGCTGGAAGAGCTAGAAGCCACTGGCAGATAAGCGGCACAACGGCCAGACAGCCCAGCTACTAGCGGGTGGCCCTATCTGCCCCAAGTACGGCGTGATCAGCCTACCTGGTCCAGTTTGATCGTGGAAGCAGGATTGAATTGCGGTGATGTATACCTTTTATATTACATATTCCATGGCAGCAGTTTGTGGTTGTCTGTTTTCTTCCCTGTCTCTAGTGTTTTCCAGTCTATGGCGGCTGGAGCGCAGTGGCATTCCAAGCCGCTGCTTTCTCTTCCGGCCAAGTGTCCCCAGGTTACTCCTGACCAGGGACCCAGTGCATGCGCACTGTGGGCGGCGGTGGCATAATTTCAGTGGAGAAATTCAATCAGCGGCCAGTACTGTTGATATAGGGATTTCTCTGTGGGCAGCTTTCAGCAATGTTCTCTAAATGCTGTGTGCAATCATCACAGGCATATGCTTTGCATTAACTTCCTGGTAAGCTGCCTGTGTAATTCTGCTATGCCTTGATCAGCTGGGCAGTTTTGCACTGTGGAGGTTTCACTGCTCCCCCTGGTGGCCAGCCCTTGTGCAGCAAGTATGAGAGGGGGGGGGTTTTAACCCTTTCCTTTCCTTGCTGACCTGGGTACTTTTTTTGAGTTTAACCATTTCCTTTCTATCCTATTTTGTTTTCTTTATTTTTCCTTCTAGGTCAAAGTAACAAGACACGGCACAAGATGATAACGACCTCATTAGGTCACAACATTCCTCTTCCAAATGTATTTGGCATAGGGCACTGTCAAGGCCCAGCCTTCATAGTAGAAGCTATGCATCCCCCTTCACGCACCCACCGCTATGTCAGCTGCTCCAAGAAGGGAGCCTACTGGGGATGCGGGACTCCGGTCTCAGAGGGTAAGTCTCTGCATGAGCTATGCTAAAGCCCAGGTGTTTGGAGAAGGGGATAGTGATTTCCAACAGATGGAATCTCTGATGAGGCATGTGGTGCAAGAATCCCTTAAAGAGTGGAATGTGAGCCACATTAAAATTTCAACAGCCATTGCGGCATGTTCTCCCGCTAGGATGGCCAGGAAGAACGGGAACTGTCCCATCAAGCCATCCGTCTATAAAGACCTCCAACAGTGGGGCAGAGGGAGATAAGTCTCTTTACCCTGATAACGCCTTTTGTTAAGGCAATGAGGGGTGCATTTACACTAATAGAACCTGTGGAGTCCCCTGCAAAGTAAGAGGAAGTTCTGTAAGCACCTTGGGCTCCGTTTTCCTCCAGTGCAACTTGTCATGCATTCCAATCTATGCGACTTAAAGTTGCAGCAACTCTGAAAAGGTTCCTGCACTACTTTGGTGCGACTTTTGTTGTAGCTCTGATCCAGAGACTGTAAAGTTGGATCGGGAGCTGCACTTAGTCGCATTCCCGAGTCGGTGCGACTTTGGGGTCGCAATAGTGGAGACGTAACCTCAGAGAGAGTGTTCTATTCTCCCCATTCCTAACGGAACTAGGGGACATGATTTCGGATGAGCAAGGTTGCAGGATATACCTCCCTTCTGAGCAAAGGTGTCGCTTTTCCTTAGAAGATGCAGTGAATGGCCCGAAGATTGGTCTGGGCTCTTGTGGCCACGTTAAAGAAAAAGAAAAAAAGGGGATGGAAATGTGGACCCAGTACACAGGAGCGGTTTCAGAAACGCTATTCCTCAGAATCCGGAGATGGTGTTGGTTTCCATGGTAGCATCATCTGCATGGTGGCACGGGTTATGCTCTCATCATTACGGCAAGTGAGTCCTATGGCTAGGGCCTGGGCCTGCTGATCCCGCCACTATCAGGCATAATATAGCATTCCCTTTGAGGGAGCTTCATCTTTGCAAGCTGACTAGCACCGCATCCCGAGCCACAGTTAGCAAGCTAGTGTCTTGCCTCAGAGACCGGCGCCTGAAAGTCTGGAAAACAACAGTCTAGAGAACAAAGTTTGGCGCGTGCGAGGGTTGCACATTTTTACAGCCCAAGTCTGGATTTTAGGAAGAGCTGGTGTGGAAACCAGATTTCCCCTCAGAAGCATGCTAGAAGATTGAACTCGGGTATCAAGAAACGACTGAGTTTGGGCCTCAGACTATTGGGACATCAAAATGGTCTCTTGGGGTCATGCATGGTCCATCAGAGGTCTGCTTCATCTCGGATTAATTTCAATGGATTTTACCTCACACTGAGATAAAGATAACATATACTCAGGCTTTACATAGGTCACTGGTGTCGCAAAGTGCTGCCGTGCCAGTTTCGGTATGCGAGAGATTTCAGGGCAGGTACTCACCCCTCTTTATGGTCATGAAGAACAGCTTGCGGTGGCCTGGTTTGGACCTTGCACACCTGAGACAATTGTCAGCAAGCTTGTTTCCAATTGACATAAGATGTTTACTTTTATGTGCCCATTGTAGAAGACTTCTGCAAGTTCCTTCAGTTCATTATAGGTCAGGACCATCTTCAGCTCCAGCCATTCGGGCTCTCATCATCACCCTGTGTATTTTCAGGGTCTTATGGGTTCTTATGGTCTTTATCAAAACAAGGAGCATAAGACTGCTTAGTTACGTGGATGTACTTCTCCTAGTGTCCCAAAACAAAGGGCAGCTGCTGGAGCCCAGAGCTCAGGGCTTTTCGATGCTCCTCAAATTCGGATGGCAGCTGATTCTGGTAGGAGTCACCTGGAGCCCACTCAGTCTCCTGTATGCCTCGGAGCTCAGTGCAATATAGTCAAGAGGTCTATTGCCTTGACTCTGGTTCCCGAGGTGCTGGAATAGAATACTCCCGGCCTTGTCTTCTTCCCTGTGCGCCTTTCAGTGTCAAAAATGATTGACACTATGGTGTCTATGATTTCAAAGGAGTTAAGTGGAGGCTAGAGAAGACGGCCCTTCCAGAAGGGGTTTCTCCAGCAGTGGGAGCCAGGTCATCTACATTACCTCAATCATGAGAGCGAGTCCCCTGGTGGCTGCAGTGGAGGAGCTGGCTCATTTGCCATTTCCATTGCCCCATATCCTGGTTCACAATCACGTCCGATGCTAGCAATACGGACTGGGGGGGGGCTTGCTGCCTGTCGGGGATAACTCAAGACAGACGGGGCTGTCAATTTCACAGGATTGTGTTAAACATTCTGATACTACGGACGGCCTTCTGTACCCTACAGGCCTTTCACTATATGAGGAAGGGAGCGCCGATGCTCTTAGGTTAGTCAACACTAAGGTGGTCTCCTATGTTAAGACAGAAGGACTCAAAGCTTGTTCTCTATTACGGGAAGCAGGAGCCAATTTTGTCTTGAGCTCAGAAGATTCAAGCCTACACCTCAGCGGCATATGTGCCCAGAGTCCAGAATAGTCCAGAATATTCTAGCAGACTTTCTTCCAGAGTCCATTTGGACAACAATGAGTAGCCTCTACATGTGGAGGTTTTCAGGCACAAATGCCCTGATCATTGGTGATGCAGTAGGACTGGTGCATTTCTTCCAGTCCTAATCAACCTCGGGTTTCTATGAAGACTCTGAGCAGAGGTTGTGCAGATAATGGCAGGGATGCCTTATTCGCCAATTAGGCCAGGGTTCCCCTTGCTAGCACAGTTTAGCTTCCGGAACCCAGTGCACCTTCTCCTCAGGCCAGACCTGTCACTGGGTGCAATTCTACTTCCATGTCCAGCACGGTTGCGTCTGATGGCGTGGTTCTTGAGATTGGAAGTCTTCGGTTTCTCCTTCAGAGTCATTTCCGCTCTCTTGAATACAAGCAGAATGAATGCAAACAAAGTTTACGGAAGAATTTGGTCAACGTTTACTCTAATACATGTCTGCTGCTGACAGATCATGTAGTGATCTAGAAGTTCTAAATATTCTAGGCTTCCTCCAGTACGATTTAGTCTATCGGTCCGTTCCCTCGGAATTCAAGTGTCCGCTTTATTGGCCTTCACAGGTGTATCCAGGTCTAGGCATCTTTCCTGTCCAACAATCCTTCAAGGGAGCGGCTAGGCTCAGTCCTCAAAGTAGCGGAGGTTTTCCAAATGGAGTCTCCCTTTTGTTGTCAACTCCTTCTCGGGAATTGGAGCAGAGTGTTCTGGGGCTGTTTCCCTTTAAGGCTTCTCTCTCAATTTTGCCTTTTTCCTGGCTATCGCGTCGGCATAAAAAGCCTCAGAGATTGGTTCATTGGTAACAGAACTTTTCTTATCATTCTTCCAGTTTGAGTGGTGCTGTTTTCTATGCTTGATTCAATTCTTAAAGCGGTTGTCTACCCATTGATTTGATAGTGTCAGAAAAGAGTTAATATTCCTGGAATGCCGGAAATGCTAGCTGTCTCCTTGATTGTGCTCTCAACCAGACTGGCAGACCATCCAGTGAGTGGTGTCGTTATGAATCGCATGCATAGCATTAGGGCGGTTGCAGATCAGGCAGCGGCTAAGATGTCAGCTTCCTTAGCTGAAAACAATAGAAGAGTATACAACCACTTTAAGGGCACGAGAGTCTTTCATATCTACAAAGCTACAACTTCCTTCATTTTGCAGAGCGCCTGTTAATTCTATTGCCAGAAAGGACGGAGTAATGTGCCTCATCTAGGATGATTGTGGCACGGATTGCCTAGGCCATCCAACAGGCTCAGAGAGCCAGGGGGCTTGGCTGCTTTGGAGGTACTATCTGCTCGTTTGACCAGGTATAGGTTTACATCTTGGGCAGATTCACAGCATGTGATTCCCAAAGTAGTCTGTAGTGCAACCTTGTGGTCCTCATTCAATACGTTTATGGCTTATTGTTGTGTAGAGTCTGCTTCTTTATCCTCTGGTTATTTTGGCTTGCAGGTCTTGTCGGTGATGATACAAATGAAAGCCTTTGGGATAACATTGCCCACCAATTGGCTGTATAGCGAGTTAATTCCCAGACGTATGCTGCCATAGAGTCTGTCAGGAAAACGCAAAATTAAATATCAAATACTTACCGTAATTTTCCTTTCCTGATGGACTCCATGGCAGCAGGAGTCCGCCCCCCCCCCCCCCCAATGTCTTGAGGAGGCTAGTTACGGAACACGGCCTCTGGCTCGGAGCACAGATTTATGGGACCCAGACGTATGCTGCCATGGAGTCCATCAGGAAAGGAAAATTACGGTAAGTATTTGATATTAAATTTTCCGTTTTTTTTCCCTACCAAACATCCAGTTTGGAATACTTGACCTCACCACCCAAAACTACTAAGTTTCCTGGTTGTCATGTTTATACAGTGCTTTCATTACTTTCCAAATCAGTGACTAGGAAATTCTGACATTTTTCATATTCAGTACAGAAGAAGGATGGAACTTTGAGAAAACAAAAAATATAAAATTTCACAAGTTTTATTAACAAACCATATCAAAAGAAAACGAGTAATGAATCCTAAAAACCCCCATTTAAAAAGTCCATGTATATACAGTATATCTCAAACGTGAGTACACTCTTCACATTTTTGTAAATATTTTATTATACCTTTTCACGTGACAACACTGAAGAAATGACACTTTGCTACAATGTTAAGTAGTGAGTGTACAGCTTGTATAACAGTGTAAATTTGCTGTCCCATCAAAATAACTCAACACACAGCCATTAATGTCTAAACCACTGGAAACAAAAGTGAGTACACCCCTAAGTGAAAATGTCCAAATTGGGCCCAATTAGCCATTTTCCTTCCCCGGTGTCATGTGACTCAATAGTGTTACAGGGTCTCAGGTGTGAATGGGGAGCAGGTGTGTTAAATTTGGTGTTATTGCTCTCACTCTCTCATACTGGTCACTGGAAATTCAGCATGGCTCCTCATGGAAAAGAACTCTCTGTGAGAACTGTTGCTCTACATTAAGATGGCCTAGGCCAGGGATAAGCAATTAGCGGACCTCCAGATGTTGCAAAACTACAAGTCCCATCATGCCTCAGCCTCTGGGTGTCATGCTTGTGGCTGTCAGTCTTGCTATGCCTCATGGGATTTGTAGTTCTGCAACAGCTGGAGGTCTGCTAATTGCATATCCCTGGCCTAGGCTATTAGAAGATTGCCAAGACACTAAAATTGAGCTGCAGCACGGTGGCTAAGACCATACAGCGGTTTAACAGGACAGGTTCCACTCAGAACAGGCCTCGCCGTGGTCGACCAAAGTAGTTGAGTGCACATGCTCAGCGTCATATCCAGAGGTTGTCTTTGGGAAATAGGCGTATGAGTGCTGCCAGCATTGCTGCAGAGGTTGAAGGGGTGGGGAGTCAGCCTGTCAGTGCTCAGACCACATGAGACTGCATCAAATTGGTCTGCATGGCTGTCGTCCCAGAAGGAAGCCTCTTCTAAAGATGATGCACAAGAAAGCCCATAAACAGTTTGCTGAAGACAAGCAGACGAAGGATTACTGGAACCATGTCTTGTGGTCTAATGAGACCAACATAATTTTATTTGGTTCAGATAATGTCAAGTATGTGTGGCGGCAACCAGGTGAGGAGTACAAAGACAAGTGTATCTTGCCTACAGCCAAGGAGGTGGGAGTGTCATGGTCTAGGGCTGCATGAGTGCTGCCGGCACTTGGAAGCTACAGTTCATTGAGGGAAACATGAATGCCAACATGTACTGAAGCAGAGCATGATCCCCTCCCTTCGGAGACTGGACCGCAGGGCAGTGTTCCAACATAACCCCAAACACACCTCCAAGATGACCACTGCCTTGCTAATGAAGCTGAGGGTAAAGGTGATGGACTGACCAAGCATGTCTCCAGACCTAAACCCTATTGAGCATCTGCAGGGCATCCTCAAACGGAAGGTGGAGGAGAGCAAGATCTCCAACATCCACCAGCTCTGTGATGTCGTCATGGAGGAGTGGAAGAGGATTCCAGTGGCAACCTGTGAAGCCTTGGTGAACTCCATGCCCAAGAGGGTTAAGGCAATGCTGGAAAATGATGGTGGCCACGCAAAATATTGACACTTTGGGCCCAATTTGGACTTCTTCACTTAGGGGTGTACTCACTTTTGTTGCCAGCGGTTTAGACATTAATGGCTGTGTGTTGAGTTATTTTGAGGGGACAGCAAATTTACACTTTTATACAAGCTGTACACTCAATACTTTACATTGTAGCAAAGTGTCATTTCATCTGTGTTGTCACATGAAAAGATATGTGAGATACTGTATTCTGACCCCTTCACATGCACGCGCCGTTGATAATTGACAATATAAATACACCCATGTCTGCATGTTTCATGACGAAATTTGCTTTTTTTCAGGATTTTTCAATGCTATGCTTAAAGTCCCATCCTTTTTCTTATGCACATTCATACTTCAGCTATTGGATGATAGCATCTGAGAATCTGATTTTATATGATATGCTACTTTATCTATGTCATATCTTTCCTTTGACATTACTTGCTGCTTTACTTGCTCTAGACCAATAATTTGGAAAGCATTGAGGAGGCCAGCTATGGCAGCCTCCATAGTTCTCTCCGTAGATGTTTCATTTTAACCCCTTCACCCCTCACCCCTTATGGACCAGAGCACTTTTTACATTTCTGCTATGTACCTGTTTCTTCGGCAATACCTTTGTCATTTCGTAAGATAGGTAATACATATACAGTAAGGGAAAAAAGTATTTGATCCTCTGCTTATTTTGTACGTTTGCCCACTGATAAAGAAATGATCAGTCTATAATTTTAATGGTAGGTTTATTTTAACAGCGGGAGACAAAATAACAACAAAAATAGTTAAAAATTGATTTGCATTTTATTGAGTGAAATAAGTATATGATCAACTATTGATCAGCACCATTTCTGGCTCCCAGGTGTCTTCGATACAGGTAGCTAGCTGAGAGTTGGAGCACTCTCTTAAAGGGAGTGTTCCTAATCTCAGCTGGTTACCTGTATAAAAGACACCTGTCCACAGAAGCAATCAATCAGATTCCAATCTCTCCTCCATGGTCATGACCAAATAACTGGCCAAGGATGGCAGGGAGAAGATTGTAGAAATACACAAGGCTGGAATGGGCTACAAGACCATCGCTAGGCAGCTTGGGAAGAGGATGACAACAGTTGGTGTGATTATTCGCAAATGGAAGAAACACAAAATAACTGTTAATATCCATCGGTCTGGGGCTCCATGCAAGATCTCACCCAGTGGAGTTTCAATGTTCATGAGAATGTACATCTAGTATGAGGCGCAACCCTTAGAGTAAAAGAATCCTTAAAATTAATATAATACATAGGAAATAACATGGAAAAAATAGTCCGTATTATAAATAGTCCATATCAAATGCACCAGGGGCTGCCATCCATGATGAGCTGAACCCCAACTCACAGAAACCTGTAGGAAAGAGAGCAAAGAGAGGAGGCACCTCTAAGTGCAATACATCTGTTAAAAGGTTTATTAAATAGCTGATAAAAAAACTCACATAAAGAGATATGTAATGCACACACAGCACATCCAATAGAAGGGGTTAGGGAGAGGGCGCCAATCCGATCCAACCGTCTAGTCCCGCTCAGCTTCCACTTTTCCTAGGCGCCGTACAATGTAAGAGCCGGCTCAGAGGCGTGTAGGTCCAAAGGGAGGTCTGGAGCGCAGACCGACAGGCGCAGATGGGATGCATCCATTCCTGATTGCCTGATGAAGTGGTGCAGCCTCCCATAACATCGAAGCCTGCCAGCCAATGAAACGCGTCGCATCCTTGTGACGCCATCCCATCTGCGCCTGTCGGTCTGCGCTCCAGACCTCCCTTTGGACCTTCACGCCACTGAGCCGTCTCTTACATCGTACGGTGCCTAGGAAAAGTGGACACTGAGCGGGACTGGCGCCCTCTCCCTATCCCCTTCTATTGGATGTGCTGTGTGTGCATTACATATCTCCTTATGTGAGTTTTTTTATCAGCTATTTAATAAAACTTTTAACAGACTTATTGCACTTAGAAACGTCTCCCCTCTTTGCTCAATAATCATGAGAATGGTGAACAATCAGCCTAGGGCTACATGGGAGAATTTTGTCAATGTTCTCAAGGCAGCTGGGACCATAGTCACCAAGAAAACAATTGGTAACACACCACGCTGTGAAGGACTGAAATCCTTCAGCGCCCGCAAGGTCCCCCTGCTCAAGAAAGCACATGTACAGGTCCATCTGAAGTTTGCTAATGAACATCTGAATGATTCAGAGGAAAACTGGGTGAAAGTGTTGTGGTCAGATGAGACCAAAATTGAGCTCTTTGGCATCAACTCAACTCGCCGTGTTTGGAGGAGTAGGAATGCTACCTATGACCCCAAGAACACCATCTCCACTGTCAAACATGGAGGTGGAAACATTATGCTTTGGGCATGTTTTTCTGCTAAGGGAACAGGACACTTCACCGCATCAATGGGGTGATGGACAGGGCCATGTACCGTCAAATCTTGGGTGAGAACCTCCTTCCCTCAGCCAGGGCATTGAAAATGGGTCGTGGATGAGTATTCCAGCATGACAATGACCCAAAACACATGGCCAACGCAACAAAAAAGTAGCTCAAGAAGAAGCACATTAGGGTCCTGGATTTTTTGAAAATGTGTTTTTCTGGATTTCTTTGGTGTTATTCTGTCTTTCACTGTTAAAATAAACCTACCATTAACATTGTAGACTGATCATTTCTTTGTCAGTGGGCAAATGTACAAAATCTGCAGGGGATCAAATACGTTTTTGTGTGTGCGTGTGTGTGTGTGTGTAATATTTAGGACAAACCAGGCTTCTTTTATGTAATATTGTCTTGCAAAAATGAATTTTTGAAAGCGATCATTGGACAAAAAATGAGTAAAACATTTTTGAGAGCAGCAACTGCTACAGCTGCTGTATTTACACAGCAACTCAAAACTGAAATTTGCTGGCATTTTAGGGGGGAAGGGGGACACAGCAGAGGGGTAGAATCACTCGAGGTGCTTCACACGTCTCATGTACTTTAATGATGTTTTTTTGGGCGTATGAAGCATGCCCAGTGTCCTCAACTGGTTAAAATGCACCTGTCTTGAGAAAAATCTTGAAGCTGCCTTTGCTGACCTCTCTTGAGATTGCTAGTTGCCTAGATTTTGTGCTAAATCTCTGGTTTTAGGAGTCATTGACCCAGTATAGATTAAGAGCCCTACCTTTCCTGGTCTACATAGTTTGTTCCAGGTCAAAATATTGAATCTCTGTATCAACCCGATAGCCGGGAAATGCAATGGCATCCTTCAGAAAAGTCAGTTGCAGCTAATTTTAATTCTTTCCCCAAACAAGGTTAACAGAGAAATTTAGGGATATTGAGAGTTGTGTCCATATATATATAGTTGTTGCTTGACCAAAGATAAGAGCTACAGTCATAAGACCGTGTCATAATATCACTGTAGGTTTAGCAGATACTGGCCATAGTTTGGTTCGCCGTTCCTATGACAGACTTGGAAAACAACCTTCTGCCTCAGCCTGGAAAATAAACAAAGTCCACGATCCATGGTAGAAATTTTATGCTGTTTGCCTATTGTCCTCTTAAACTGGAACATGCAAGCTTCCCTTTAAGCGTGCTTGTTTATTCATGCAGCAGAATAGAGATAGATGCATAGGTACAAATGGGGCTTTAGAGCTGTGTCACACTGCTCTGTGTTTTGTGTGCTAAAATATATGGAGAAGATCTAAACCATTATAATCGATGGTGTTTTCTCTCCACATTTCATCCATTGCATTTATATTTTATAATTTTTGCTGAATTTTGACAAAAAAAATGTGTCTTTTAATAGAAATATCTTAAAGTGCATTTAAAAAGCACACTTCATGAGTTAAATGTGTGCAGCAGGACACAACACTGGCACTATAATCTATTAAAACTGGAGCAGCTGTTCATGACAACCAATCAGTTTATTTTATTTTCAAAGCAAAACCAAAGAAGCTGAAGTTGAACTCAGATTGGTTACTATCCACAGCAGCTCCAGTTTTAGTAAATTACCCCTCTAGCATACCTCCCTTTTGGAAAATACAGAAATCAATTCACAACTGCATAACAAAAGTGTTGATAAAGCATCCCAGTAAATAGAACAACCATTTTTGAGTGAAAAAATGTAAATAATCCCTAAATATTTGTACAGGTATATAGTTTGCTAATGGCGTTTAATTAATGGATATCCGATCTGTGTACATTTACTACTGCCCTAATTTTACTATGCGCAGGTATGGGTAAAGTATCAATGTTTTGAAGTGCTGCAAAGGACTGCCTGTTGTGTCTTGCTGCTTTGAAGAATACCCAGCTTGCTGTATCAGCCTGGGGCCGCCACCCCCCCCTTTTTTCCTAGAACATCAACCAACAGTTTCTAAATACCCTTCTCCTCCTGTCCCTATCAATCTACATACAGGCCCTAAACCAGCTGTTTGAGAAGATTATGGCTCTAGATATTGACGAGAGGCACCTCCTGCGTCTGGGCCACGGTGAGGAGGAGCTGGAGACTGAGAAGGATTTTAGCAGGTGAGCTACAAGTTTGATCCCTGGTTAACCTCTAATGCCAAAGGTCCGCTAAATGATAATTTTATTAATTCCACAAGACTAGACTCTAAGCTGCTTGTGAAATCTTTAAAAAAAAAAGTCTTTCCATCAATTTTAGTGTAAATAATATTGCTGAATAAATAACCTTTCTAAAATGTATTAACATACATATATAAATAACATTGTCAACAGTTGTATACACAGGCGATCTGCGGGGTTAATTTTACAACATGGTTCATGTAGCTTAAGGCCTCACACACACGGGCGTGATAGCAAAACGTTGGGACCGACGTCAGGCAAAAATCAGCGTCAAAAACTCTATTTTGCCGGTGTTTTGCATCAGCGTTAATGTGCGTTAGTGAGCGTCAATGTGCGTCGGCGTCAATATGCGTTTTGTTTAAAAAAAACATTCCTCTGCTCATTTTTAATCTGAAAATGCCGGCACTAAAAACGCCGGTTAACATCGCTACGGCGTTAATGCGCGTTAGTGAGCATTTTGCCGGCTCAGCATCAAAAATGCCATAACGCTACAGCCTTGGCACACGCTGGCCGTGGGTTCTGCTTTCAGCTCACTAACGCCGACGCTATCTACAGCTCAAAAACATCAGCGTTTCTATGGGGCCATTGAATAACATGGAGAGCTGCAAACAACGCTCAAAAACGCGGCAGTAAAAAACATCCGTGTGTATGAGGCCTTATAGTTAGCTATTGTTAGCAAGGGCAATTATTTAGACACAAAAAAAAGATGAATTTTGATTGCTTGCTGGATATTGCTGCAAAGCCTTGTTCTTTATACTTTAAATATCTGTATTGTCCTAATGCAAAGAGAGTTCTCTGTAGCATATGATTTATCAATTGATGCCAAATTTTACTTGAAATGAGGACTTGAAAACGCAAATTACTGTTTCACTATGTCAGAGCCATAGAGAAAGCTTAAAGCGAAGTTTGTAACCAAATAAAGACAGCAAAGGACACAGTCAGAGATGCTTCACAAGGACATTCCTGGCTGACATTTTCTGCATTAGGTGTGCCATGCCTTGTCATAACTATCCTGCCAATCTTGTTCAGTTGCGGTTAAAATACAACAGTCTGGTGATATTATTCCAAGGTCCAAGAGGGCTGATTGAAAGAGAATAACTGAAAGCAAAATCCAGTTTCCTAACTTTATATACAGAAGCTTTGTTTGTACCCACATCTTGTTTGCTTCGTGTTGTGTTTTCATATGGAAGTGGGAAGTTGGTCACATCTCATGGCAACTGGAGTCAGGATAAAAAGCAAGGCAGTAGGACTTTTGTCTTGTTGGATGCTGAGTGCCACAGATTCATAAGTGTTCACTGAATCCATACTCTGTGCCAGTTCTTTTCCATACCCCTGCCATTCTATACCCCTGCCGTCCTGCCATTCTATGCATTTAGATAAAAAGCCTTCTGTGTGCAGCAGCCTCCCTCAGCCCCCTAACACTTACCTGACGGTCCATCTCTGTCCAACGATGTCTACGAGTGTCTCAGCCATCTAGATTCTCCTTCCTGATTGGCTGAGACACAGCAGCAATGCCATTGGCTACCGCTGCTGTCAATCAATGTCAGCTGGCCAATCAGGGGAGGGGGCGGGGCCGAGTTGGGGCTGTGTGTCTGAATGGAAATAGGGAGCTGGGACTCGGCTCGGGTGCCCCCATAGCAAGCTGCTTGCAGTGGTGGCACTGAACAGGAAGAGGGAGGGGCCAGGATCACAGAAGAGGGACCTGAGAAGTTTGTTAATTTATAGGGAAAAACATGAGACTTTACAATCACTTTAATGCAAAGCAATGTTAATGCAAGCATGAGAAATCCACATTTCTGTGGGCAAGATAAAAATGTAAGCATCTTTTGAATTTTGTCATATACTATGCCTTGTCAGTTTTTCAGGTGGACCCGATCAGACCCTCCATTCTCCTCTATGGAGTGGCAGAAGTAAGTGGACATGTGTCTGTTTACACACGACAAAATCTAATCTAATCCACTAAAAACAGATGGATGGGGAACGCTTCACACCTTTCTAGTGGATCGGAAGGCCGTACGGTGTAAACAGACATGGGGTCTGTTTAAATTCGGGTAGAGCGGGGTGTATCTGTGTCCGCTCTGCATAAGCGGAGAGGACACGGATCAGCCATCTGCCTGCTCTGCGGGGATTAGCAGACAGATTCCCCGCTAAGCTTGCTTAGTCTGCCCCTTGTGGAAGAGGCCTTAAAGAAGAACTTCAGGAATAAAACATGTTTTTTTTTAAATCTGCTGGGTAATACCTCCCCTATAACCCTACCCCACTTGTGAGTGCTAAGGTGATGGACCTCCTCTTCCTTGTGGAGAAATCACTCTTCGCTTAACTAGATAATTAGTTTTTATAGTTTTATCCTTGGATTCTTCAGCTATTCAATTGTCTCCTTAAATGTGGTCCAATACCACAGATAGTAGCAGTTCATCCAGATTGTCGCAGCCTTGGTAAAAATTTGGGAGCCATACCTGGACCCTACACCGTGAGGGACAACCTGTAATGTTGCTTCAGGAATAGCTCCTGCATGGGGTACTCACTGTGGCACTTGCTACACAGGTCCAGGAACGTGGTCCATTGCTATGGAACTCAGACCCTGAAGACCTTTTGGGTGGTATGCACACTGTGACGGGCAAAGCCTGGACTTTATATACTGTACACAGTCCAGTGTAATGGACAGACAAGACAGGGTCACCAGAATGTATAACTTTCACTATAAATCCGGTGCTCCGATTTTTACAGCCCTCCTACACACAGGCCACACTGTAATTTTTCCACCTCACCCCCACATTTGTTCGCAAATAAAAGTGTAAATTGTTAAAAAAAAGCAGCCAGTGATCTAGGGGAAGACATACAACTCTTCACACTTAAAACATTTGTTACCAAGCATATTTTAGTCAATCGTTTTTTTCTCAAGTTCTCCTTTAAAGTGTAAATGAAGTTTTTGTTTTTTGGACAGAGTACAGGGTCGCTCAAACAAAACAAAAGAGTTTCCGAGCTCAACTTACCGACCAGCCTGCGACCAACCAAATTGACCTGTCTAATAGTATGCATTAAAAACGGGTTTAGTTGCACATGTTTGCAAACACATGCGAAAGCTGCAGGCAACGGCAAGGCACCCTGTAAATGCAGACCCTACCTCTGGGTTGCTCAAACCCCTGTTAGTTTATATTTGCTGTTTATGTCACATTGGGGTGATTCACTTCCTGTCCCAGAGATGCAATTAAAAGTGTGAGAAAATATCTACAAACACTGTAGAGGGGAATTCCTCTTAGTTGTCACAGAAACAGATGTCCCCAGCTGGTAGATTTCCCCTCACCTGTGCTCTTGGCAACTGTGAAATTTTGGATTTACCATCACATTCCAATTGTAACGGCCACCAAGTCAAACAAAGAGGGTAAATCCATCTTGTGGATACACAAGAGACCATAAAAACAGGAATTCTAAGCCTCACCTACTCTATTTAAATCTGTAAAAAAAATGCTTTGTGTATACATACACTTTAAGTAAAATAAAAAATACAAAAATACTTGGTGTTGTATTTGCGTTGTAAAACTGTCATTGCAGTTTAGTCTGTGTGCACAGGCACTCCACTATGTAGCCTACCCAGACATTGTAAAGTTAAGTTTTCTGCTTATGACATAATGATTTTCCTGTGGCAAGTCATTATACATGTTTTAGTAACAATGTATCTGTTTTGGCAGGTATGGAAGAGTAAATTATGTGTTAGCACGGCGGCTGGAGCTGCTTAAGGAAGTGGGGCGCCTGCAGGAGAGCTTAGGAGTCCCTGGAGATGTGTCCTATACTTGTGAGACGGCTGGCCATTTCTTTTTGTATCAGGTAAGTGACCTGTCTCAGGTTAGTCTTCCAGCAGAGATGGCAGTTTTCATTCTATACTAAAAAAAAAAAATGCAGTAATCCTGAAGTATAGTTCGGGGGTCTGATTTATTACACTGTGGTGTTTGATATTGCACAATAAATGTGGTATATCAAGTGGAATTATCAAATCCTTAAATCCCCTTATTGTTTAAAAAAAAAAACAGAACAAAACAAAAAAAAAACACTGCTTCAGGGCTTTCCCATACTCTGACCTGTGTATACATAGAATAGCTTTTATTTCTTCACTCTTCCCTCTCATGCTGAGGAGTAAAGCGATCCTGCTGGGACTGAGGGAAATCTGAAGGGGCAACTCCCTAGGTTCCTTGCTTTTGTAGTGGACAGTAATCCCATTGGTACAAAACCTAAAGCCTTGGACACGCTAGTAGTTTTCTTTTTCCTTCAACCCAGCAGGGCTGAACGAAAATAACCTGACATCTCAGGAGGAGCTGCTGTACTAACTATGCGATGCTGGTACAACAATCTCCCTGGTGTTCTATTGTGTTCTGACAGGGGAACGGCCCCCCTGCCATAACACTCCGGTCAGCGTTCTCAGCCATTGGCTGGGAGCATATCGGCAGACCTTTTTCAGTCATGCCCCATCGACAGAAGCCAGCCAAATAGCCAGCTTCTGTCGAACAGACTCCAGTACACACGGGCCGAATGTCGGACGGTTTCTATTGAACTGTCTGATGCCGCCCCAAAATCCGGCCTGTGTTTACTAGTCTTAGGCCTCTTTTACACGAGCGGAGCACGTTTTGACGGGCTCCACTGCTCAGCGGGGATCCATCCGTTTATCCCCGCTGAGCCGGCGGATGACAGGACAGTCTGTGCACGTGCACAGACTGTCCTGTCACAGCTCCATTCTCCTCTATGGAGGATTGGATGAACACGGACCGTCTGTCCGTGTTCATCCGATCCATCCGTCGATCCGACGGATGGAAAATAGGGTTTCCTTCCGTCTGTTTTTAGCAGAATGGATGGGGTGTCAGCAGACATATCACCGCTGACATCATCGCTACATAGAGGACAATGGAGCGTCCATTTGGGTCCGCCTCAAAAACTGACAGGCGGACCCAATCGATCCGCTCGTGTGAAAGCCCTAAAAAGAGAAGTATGGGTTTTCTTTTTTTCCCCCCATTATATATATTATTATACTTACCTAGATGGATGCAGCATCGGTCCGATACTGCATCTGTCCTCCAGCGTCTTTACACTGAGAACCGAGCCATCAAACACCGACAATGGCTCGGTTCTCAAAGATCCCCGAGCGGAGAGCTGCTGGCTGTCAATTAGCAGCTCTCCTCTCTGCTCCTCCACGCTCACTGAAGCGCTAGATGATTAACATACTGTGATGGCAGAAGAGGATTCTGGATTTACCCCAAGCTTACCTGTTTGGGAAAGTTAATCAATTTACATTTCTGGTTTCTCACAATGGCATTACTTTGTCTTTGCAGATAATGTCACGATGGGAGGCTTACCTGAGCAAAGTGAAAACCAAATCCAATCAAAGTCCTGACACGAGCGATATCTCCAGGCTATTCCCTTTCCACCAGTACTTCTCCAATGCCCCTCAACCTATCTTCAAAGGCCGGACCTATGAGGAAGACATGGAAATTGCAGAAGGTTGTTTCAGGCATATTAAGAAGATATTTACTCAGCTAGAGGCGAGTGCTCTTTAAAACAGATACAGTTTATTTTCCTTGACAGCTACAAATTTCTTGTGCAAAAAGGACAACATGTTTATGAGATTTGCAACTCAGCATTGTCAGGTGATCGCTGTCTTTTAATGGTGATCAATAGTTGACAATTAATCAGTGTGCTTGAACCCCAACAATTTTGCTGAGTCGAT